>JBBPBX010004386.1:48026-77053 GCA_038048925.1 Garcialebias charrua | reverse complement strand
TGCACACCAACTGAAATATTTCAGGTCTTTTATTGTTTTAATACTGATGATTTTGGCAAACAGCTCATGAAAACCCAAAATTCCTATCAAAAAAAAAAAAGAAGCATATTTCATCCGACCAATAACAGAAAAGTGTTTTTAATACAAAAAAAGTCAACCTTCAAATAATTATGTTCAGTTATGCACTCAATCCTTGGTCGGGAATCCTTTTGCAGAAATGACTGCTTCAATGCGGCGTGGCATGGAGGCCCTGTGGCACTGCTGAGGTGTTATGGAGGCCCAGGATCCAGAGGCGGTCCTAGCCTATTTGGCGCCCTGTGCGAGCAACCCCACCCCCCCCCAGCTAGGTTGCCAGTGGGGGTCCTCTCCCAGAAAATTTTGAATAAAATAGATGCCATTTCCTGCATTCTGGTGTATTTTAATGGGTTGTTCAACATCTAGTTTTACCTACATATATAAACTATTCAATAAGTATTTAGAGTTAATGGCAGAACAAGAAGTAGCCTGAGACAAACATGTAGCATTAACACATTATGAACATTATTCAAGAATTGTTTCTATAAGAACATTATCAAATATTTTATATGAACAGTAAGATACTAGCAATAACAGCATTGTGAGAGGTGGACAGTTGAACATGGAGGCCTCCACCTCTGTTTAATGATGGACGGTTTCTTTTCACAAAGATGGCCTCCTTTACTCCTCTCTCAAACCATCGTTCCTCTCCATCAAGGAGGAACGATGACTGAGTTTGTCACAGCTCCTCAGACTGAAGAAGTCTTTTTGATACAAAGAAGAATCTGTCCAGAGGACTACATTTACTGAGCCTGCATCAGAACAATTATCTGTAAAGATTTAGCACATTTGATATGGAAAACACATTTTGACTTAACCAATTAATATATTTTCAATGGTAAAATATGCAGGCTTATTTCATATTACTTTCATACTATTCCCTTTCATTGCTTTATGTATTTATTATCTTACTTTTAATGATAACAATATAATGTCACTACTGTCGTTTAGAAAGTGTTTATATTGGAACTAATGCTTGTTTGTTCACACAGAGTTAGAACAGCTCACCTGTTCCTTCATACTGACAGGAACAATCCCCTCATCACTCCTGACACTAAATCACGTTTAAAAAATTGTCATAACTGCACAAATCTCCCCTTTTTACAAAGACTTATGATCAATTCAGGCCAGTTTCATTAAGGGTTATCTAACATTTCAGGGCACTTTTCATATAGAGCAGGTCTTCATCCAGACTCATATAATATTATTTAAATTATTTAACAGTATGTTATGTCACAATGCTTCTTCTTCTTCTTCTTCTTCTTTCGGCTTTTCCCTTTTCAGGGGTCGCCACAGCGAGTCATCCTCCTCCACCTCACTCTGTCCTCTGCATCCTCTGTCCTCACTCCAACTACCTTCATGTCCTCTCTAACTGCATCCATATATCTCCTCTTTGGTCTCCCTCTTTGTCTTTTTCCTGGCAGCTGCATTTCTAACATCCTTCTACCAATATACCCACTGTCCCTCCTCTGGACATGTCCAAACCATCTCAGTCTGGCCTCCCTAACTTTATCTCCCAGTTGTTTAACATGTGCTGTACCTCTGATGATCTCATTCCTGATCTTATCCATCCTTGTCACTCCTAAGGAGAACCTCAGCATCTTCATTTCTGACACTTCCAGTTCTTTCTCCTGTCTTTTTGTCAATGCCACTGTCTCCAGACCAGGGGGGCCGCCAGGAATATTGGGCCCCATGACAAAAAAATCCAATTGGGCCCCCCTGCACAGCTGCTTTTGCCACATCTCTAGAATCTAACTGATCCAGCAAAAGTTTTACATAAATAACATTAAAGGCTTGCTTCCTTTGGTCCAATACTGGTTCTAGCACAATAACTGTTAGTGAATTGTACATGCAACCATCTGCATAGAGTATGCAATTCACTATTTAAAGCAAGATTAAAAACTACACATAAAAATGCACTAAAAGCCATATATTAATCTCTATTTTTATTGCACAAATTCAAAACAAAAAATTATCTAAACATTCTTGAAAGATAAAAGACACTTAAATATACATTTGTAACTATATAAAATTTACAAAAATCTACCTTACATCGTGTATAACTTTACATTCAAATTAGATTAAACTATATTGTCATCATCACCTCAAAGTAGTGAAAACAGCAGATCTTTGAACAAGGTAGGAACAAACTTCTGGAAACCCAAAATTTTCATGCCTCAAATATATCATTTAACAGTAACGGTATCTGCATCTTGTTCAGCCTGACTCACACAGAGCCCAGCGCCGAGCCTTCTTGCTAGCAAAGTCATCGATCAAGTCCTTGAAGTCTAGCTTTCTAGCCAACTGACTTTCAATGGACAACATGGCAAGACTACAAAGCCTGTCTTGGGACATAGTGGACCTCAAATAGCTTTTTATCAGTTTTAGCTTACTGAAAGCTCTCTCCCCACCAGCAACAGTGACAGGTAATGTACAAAATATACGTAAAGCAATGCAGACTTCTCCGAATATGCTTTGCAGTTGCATTTTGTTGATTGCGTTTAGGAGACCAAGAGGGGACAAGTTAGGAGAGAAAGTGGCAGTGTATACCCTGTTCAGGTGTCTTATCTCATTTTCAAACTCTGACGTGAGGTCTCTGGTATACTTCTTAATAAGTGGTTGGCACACAAAAGGGACTCTATCCTCACTGATCTGCCCAACTTTTAAAACAGCAGAGAATTCTTCAACTATTGCTGTAGTATTGTGGAACCTGGTGTCCAGATCACTGATGATGCGGTCCATAGCAACAAAAAACACTGTGTTCTGAAACACTGTTGCTGCACTGTCCTGAGCTGTCTCCTCTTGAGATGTCTCATCATGGAATCTCTTCCTTTTCCTTTGCCTGCTGTGTTCCTTGGTAAACTGGGGTGCAACATTTATTTGTGTTGCAATCAGTGTTGCCTCAGACAGGAGTGAGTCCCATCTATCTCTAAGAGCTAGCATCTCTTTTTTTAAGGCACTGATATTGGCTATCTCTGTGTCAAGAGAGATTTTTCCAGACTGGATAACCATATTCCTGTCATCAATGCACTGCAGTACTTTGAGCCAGACCGTGAGTAGGACAATAGCATCGAATGTCATGAAGTAGCTTTTGAGACCAGTAGCCTCTGATCTGGCCTCATTGGTAAGACTACATGCTGTAAGTATGCTGTCAAGGGCATCAATGACAGAGGGAAGGTGTTGTGCTACAGGTTTAACAGCCATGATTCTTGCACTCCAGCGGGTGTCTGAGAGGCGATGCAAAGAGCAACCTGTTTTCTCTTTGTAGATGGTCCAGCGTTCTGGGCTGGCACTAAACAGTGAGTAAAGGCGATTGATGCAGCCAAAAAATGTTGCAACTTCTGGGCTTGTTTGTGAAGCATGCACACCAACCAAATTTAAGGTGTGGGAGGCACAGGGTGAAAATGTAGCTAGATGGTTTTTCTTTAGTATCTGGGCTTGGACCCCTTTAACCCTTCCTGACATGTTCGCCCCATTGTCGTATCCTTGTCCTCTGCAGTCTCCAATGTCGATCCCTTTGTCATGAAGCACATTTTCAATCATGTCTGCTATCTCACTCCCTGTTTTTTTGTGAAAGTCCTTAAATTCTAAGAACCGTTCCACGATCTCCCAGTCATCTGTTTCTTTCTTATTACTCACATATCTAAGGAGCACCACATTCTGCTCAGTGTGGGAAATGTCTGGTGTGGCATCACAAATGACTGAAAAATAAATAGCATCCTCCCTTTCCTTTAAAATTGTTTTCAAAACCCTTCTGCCACATATATCAATAAACTCATTCTGAATGTCAGAGCTCAGATAATGTGTCAGCCTGGTGCCTTGTTTTTTGTCCCTGACTTTTTGCAAGTGCTCATGAAGCAATGGATCGTAGTGAGACAAAAGCTCTAGTGTGCCTAAGAAATTTCCATTTTGGATATCATCTAGGTCTTTAGTTTTCCCCCTGAAAGGTAAATTCCTTGATGCCAAGTGAAGTGTTACATCCAGGATTCTCTTCAAGAGAGCTTTGTTTTTCTCAGTTTCTGTTTGGATTTGTTTTTGCAGCTGACAGTCAATGCCATTAACAGCCATTACTGACTGTTGCAAATTTTTCCACTTAAAGTAGCTGTCTCTGTGTGCCCTATTCTTCTCATGCATAGGGAATTTGTAATACATTCGACGCCACTTTACATCAGACATTTTATTTCCATTTTGGCTGTTCAGTGCACTAAGAGAAGGTCTTTTTTGCAAATGGGAGAAAAGCAGACATGGGATGCAGTAAAGAGCATTAGTAGATTTGCTATAAGTTAGCCAGTCTCTCTTCACCTTTTCCCTCCCGTTGGCTGCCTTACTGTACAATAAGTATTCTGGGAATGGTTTTCCCTCAGAATCCTGTGGTAGTACAGCTTCCTCATCTGTGGTAGCCAGTGCCCGCACAATAGCCTCTCTGTCCTTTTCAGTCAAGTCTGCTGGCCACAAACCTGGGTCAACATCTGCTGTATGACTTTTTCTGTCTTCTTCCACCATGTCCTTCTCATCCTCATCATCACTGTTTCTTTCCTTTCCTTCTTCCTCCACTTCCACACATAGTCCTCCTTCTAAATGAGAGAGCCCTGGCTCTGTAGGATGTACACAATGTGGTATACAGTAAAGTATATTTAATACAATACACCATAACCAATAAATGACACTAGAACTATAGAAAATTACATACCAACAGTATATGTGTTTATAGATGTCATTTAACGGCCATAATTCAATTTAAACGAACCCATCAAACTAGATTGTTTTAATATTATCTGTAACTTAAATGCAACTTAAGGTAGGATGCTTGCTATTTACAACCATCCAGCCTTCAGTTCAGACAGGAGGCTGTTTTTTAATTAACATTATTCTATAATATAATGATTGTTTGAATTTTGTTCAGTAATAAGTATTTCAGTTTTGTTGTGTAATGGTAGAAAGCGCAAGAGAGAGAGGAAAACCCCCAGACACTCTGCCATACATGTCAAATTGTCCATAATTTAATGGCTTTTCCCTCATTTTGCAGTTATGCAGGTATAGAAAGCAACCTCACGGATTTTTTTTAAGTTTTACAAATTTTCTTTAAAAAAAACTCAGTTTCAAATGTAAAACAACCCAATAAAGTTAAATGAACACATTCTTCAACTCTACACCCAGTCTGTCTTTATATGTCATTGTTAATATTATTGTCTAATGAAGTAACTGTGATATGTGCATATTTTGTGATGATTACAATTACGGATTTTTGACAGTCACTATACAGGTAAATGTCCCAAGGGGTTGCCATGTATGCTCTGCAGTTACCTTACATGTCAATGAACAGTGTTGCTCACCTTTTTCACAGGGACAGGGAGGAGGAGTTCCACTGCTATTGGGAGTTTGGGCTGCTGCTGATTCTGACTCATCTGTTGTTAAGTGTGGTGAATAGTACAGGGATAAGTTATATGTATATATGAATATCTTGGTAAACATTTTCTTTCATTGATTAAATGCTGGTGAAATATGTTGTTACATTTGTGCCACCAGCTTGAGTACACTGATTTAACAGCAGATATCAATATAAATGAACAATAATTTGAAGCATGTGCATTCAAATCACACACACGATCATCTCCCTCTGCTTGCTCGTGGCTCTGTCTCTGCATGTTCAACCCAAGTTATATGTAAATGAAGCACATCAACAGCCAATCACAGCCAGGTTGTTTTCATTCAATCAAAGCATGTCTTGCAAATCAAAGTACTGAACCAAGAGGCGGAAGTGACAAAATCTTAAGATATATTAAATCAACAAAATAGAATATATAACTTAAAAATTTGTAGCCCAAGAATATTTAGTTAAGCATACAAATATGCTTATTGTCATTGTGCATTTTAGGCAACATTTCTAAATTATATTACTTGTTGGTTTTGGTATTATTTGTAGATATTCAAATTCTACGAAGCAATACAACAAAATATCAGTAAAGAAGACGGACTATCTAGTAAATTAATTTGAATATCTACAAATAGAATCAAACCCAACAAATATCACATCTTAACGTAATTAAGAAATATTGCCTATAATAATAATAATAAAAAAGTTAAACTTTTCTTGTTTTTCTACCTGGAATACTGCATAATGACATTACCTAAAACACAATGACAAAGTAAGCATATTTGTATGCTTAACTATTCTAATCTGGTCTAAAAAATAAAAATATGTGTATCTTATTATCTTTTGTTGAGTTAATAAATCTAAGATTTTGTCACTTCCGCCTCTTGGTTCAGTAATTTTAATGAAAAAGACCTGTCTGTGGTTGGATGGTGACGTGTGGTTCATAAAACTTGGGTTGCGAGCTCAGAGCCGCGATGACAGACAGAGAAGAGGGAGGGAGAAAAAAAAAAAACGAGGAGCCCCCGCTGCTGTCAGAGACATGACGAGCAAGCGTGGCGTGCGCATGTGTTCTGAACGCAAACACGCTTCAAGTTATTGTTAGTTCATATATCTGCTCTCAAATCAGTGGCAACATACTGCACACTCAAACTGATGGCATAATATGCCATCGTGAAATGGAGGCTAAGCTAGCGAACAGGTTGATAATCACGCACATCTACCCACCTCTCTTAAGGAAAAACTGTGTTACAAATCGACACCCTTTCCTTTGTCTGTCTTCCTTTTCTTTTTTCTCTTTCCTTTTTTGACAGCCTGATTTTATGATTTTTCTGGGCAGCATGTTTGTTGTTACTCTGTCATCCTCTGACTGCAAACCAGCAGCGTCAAGTGAGCTAAAGCAGATAGGAACATACCATTTCATGCAGATACAGAGGGGTGTTTGTTAAATATGACAATGTTTGCTTTTTGGTCTGGGAGAGATAATATTTAAGTTTTACTGTTAAAACAAGTAAAAACAAAGCTACTACCATTAATGTATTATTATCAGGGGCCCACCACACCATGAAAAAAATAAAAGTAAAAAAAATGCCAATTTAGGGCCCCTGTTTGTCAAGGGCCCCTGGAATCGTACCAACTTTTACCCCCCATACGGCGCCCCTGGCTGTAGTCCTCAGATTCCTCTCCTCATAAGATCCACACCGCTGCCTGCTGTGATGGCAAGTGGCAGATCTCTCATCAGTTCGTCCATCAACACGTAAAATGAAAAAGTGGTGGGGTCGTAGACACTTCTCCCGTTTTTGTTTTTAGCTTTGTAGCACTTAGCTTTCAAGCACTTCCAGCGATCTCCAGCTTCTTCCAGCTTTTCATGTACTTGTTTAAATAACTCCGTGTTCCTACACGTTCGGTCAAGGCGTTCGATAGTTTTGAGCTATTTTAATGTTTCCATTAGAAATGTTGCATCGCTCACCGACCAGTTTTGCTTCCCCACCATGTTAGCGTTAGCCACTAGCCAGGCGGAGAAGGAAACACGAGGGGTGGAGTGGGGGGGGGGGGGTGCGCAGCGCACATGCGCAGTCAGGACAGTTTGATAAACGGAACAGATCAAGTGTTTACATGCACACCGAACGGGTAACGGATCGGTGTAAACCACCTGTTTCGAACTGATCACAAATTAGGTCGGATCACGCCGAATACACAAAAAATTATCCGAACGGGGTGTTTACATGACACACTTTTGATCCGATCGGCCGTTTGATCTGATTACTTATGTCCATGTAAACGCACTGAAGTCAGTGTGATACTGAGTGCTGTAAGTGAATTAATTAACATTTTGGAGTTCTATTATTAGCTGCACAATTAGAGCAGGGCTTCACCACATGGCTAATCCAGCATTCAGATGCTCGACAGATTTATGTCGATATGATCTGAAGAACCAAAGAAATAAAAAAAATAAAAAAAAATAAAAATTAATTGATTGATTAAAAATTAAAATTAAAAAACACTGCACCCTTCTCAGGAGGGAATGGTGAAAAGGTCATGGATACAATTTGAAAGGTAAACACCTGGACCCAGTTATGAGATGTTTCTCCAGTCTGGACACTTAAAAAAAAAAATATATATTTACCAGTATCAAAGTTTCCGATGCATGGCAATGTCTGCTTTTATTCTCATATGTACATTTTGCTAAGAAAAAACTTGAAATGTGTTACTGTTGAATAAAGTACTTTGTACAATAAAGTGTCTTAGAGGGCTGAGGTTGTTTATTTTACAGGATTTGCAATTTAAATTCAAGTACAGTAAAAAACAAACAAACATATTTCTAATGTACTTACTGGCATGCATTTATTCTCTTGATCCACTCACTAATGCACCAGAGGGCTTTAATTACATGTGACTCATACTTGGTTGAAATTACACTAAAGGAGCACACCAATTATTTGTTAGAGAGGAGACATTCAGTGTGAGTATAGCTTTCAGGGGAAAACGTTAAGTGCTTATTTACATGTTAATTTTTATGTGGTCATGATTATTTTTGCATACTGGCTGTAATGAAACAGTATTTTTACACCTGTCTATCTTTTTCAAACTAAGAATCATGGTAATGTAAGATACAGTCTTTTATGAAGATGTGAAGGAATAGTTGTAAAAAACTAAATGTTTAAATGTTATGAACAAAGAACTGTCTAAAAATATATTATGAGTCTTCAAGATGCTTGTGAAAACAGCAGCACTGATAGCAATCACTCAGTTAAAAATTAATTTAAGCTTTTATCAGCTCAGTAAATGTCATTTCAGAAGCACATGTTTGTAAAACATGACATACGTCAAGGAAATAGTATAGTTTGTACTGTAAATAATATTACGGTAATTAATATAATAGGAAATAATAGTCTGTCCTTCTCTATGTTCAGTGCATATCAAACATTGTCAGTACATCTTGACATGCCTATTTTTAATAACTGTACAGTATTTTCTATTATAGTATTGTAAAGTATATTATTATTATTGTTGTTTGTCTTATTTCTTTCTTTATATACAAAGTATTACTTTTTAGGAACTTTTTGTGTGAATCTTTATATCTGTTGCTGCTGTTACACCTGAATTTTGCCTCTGTGGAACAATAAAGGCTGTTTCTATTCTATTCTATTCTATTCTATTCTGAAATTATGTTTTTTGATACTTGACACACTGTGATTATGTATTTTTACACATCGTATTGTATGCTATATTCAAATTTGACATTTGAAATTATGATTGTGACTTTTTTTCTCCTTTCGGCTGCTCCCTTCTTTGGGGGTTGCAACAGCGAACCAAGACGCACAAAGATTTGGAGATTATATTTACGCTGGATGCCTTTCCTGACACAACCACAGACCACGAGCTGCCACAGCCCTCTCTGTGGAGCAGAGATCTATTTAAGGTGCCCAGTAGAGCAAATAGTGAGGGTTAAGAACCTGAAAGTTATGCACCACAACTCATGTTCCCTGAAGGAAGGGAACGAGGTGCAACACTATTTCTATGGGAAATTGTGCCCCCCCGCGATTACCTGAAGGAATACAATCACGCCTTAACGGCAGGGGGCGTCAGCATTACCCCAGAGACTCCGCCCTCTGGGTACTTAAGATGCGGGCGCCCATCCTACTTTCTCCAAAATGCACTTCACCGAGCTTCAGCATTGAAAGGGCCAACTGTGTTGCACCTCGTTCCCTTCCTTCAGGGAACATGAGTTATGGTGCATAACTTTCAGTTCCCTTATCAGTCAGTCACTCGGTGCAACACTATTGCTATGGGAATGTAATTCATTCACACCCTTGAAATGCTCAGTAAAATGCATGCTTGTGTGAACATCTGCCTTTATACATTAGGCATCACTTGGCCGCTCTCTACTGTGTGTTAGAGAAGACAGCCTGAGTGACGTCACACGCAGTAACGTCCAAACTGTAATGTTTGGCAAACGTGTTCGTTGAGCTCCAGTTCGCAGCTGCAAAAGCTCTCCTGGGCATGCCTTCCCGGAGGGCCTCAGCCTGTTTGCGCCTTTGTTCTAGCCTGGTCTGAATCTGGTCCAGAGCTCTTCCAAACAGTCCCGTCGGTTCTATCGAGTGGTGCAGAAAATGAATCAGCTGTCCCTCCGGGAGGTCTGTTAGAGTCATCCACAGATGACGTTGGACGATGACCACCTCAGCCATGCATCTGCCCTGTGCGATGGCTGCTGTCCCCATCATGCGGAGCACAAAGTCTGTTGCCCTGCGGGCTTCCTCCAGTACTTCGGTGGCAGCCTGCTTGTCTGTTGTCACCTGGAACTCCTGTAGTTTTTCAGCCAGGTACGCCTGCATCATCGCAGACTTGTTCATCGCACGCGCCGCAAGGCCCTGAGCCCTGTAGCACTTCTCGAGCTGAGTAGCTGAGGCTCGACAGGCTTTACTGGGCAAAGTCGGTTTTGTTCCAGAAGATCTGGGGGCCAAATGAGATGCAAGCGTGTCTTCCATTTGTGGCACGTTGGCTATCCCCGCTGTCTCCATTCTTGCCACGTCCAGGAACTGTGAGAGTGGGAGCAGCATGGGAGCTCTGGGCTCGGCCCAGGTGCGAGTCAGTTCTGTGAGGAAATCCGGGAAGATGGGCATCCTGTGCCTCGTTGTAGATTGCTGCTTTGCGTAAAAATAATTTCCTGCCAACCTCGTGACTTGTTGACGGGGTGGAGGTTCTGGCCAAGGGATCTGCAGCGCGTCCGCCGTTCTGCGGCACAAGTCGAACAGAGTGGGGATCGAAGTGTCAGTCTCTGGGAGCATAGGCGCCGGGTTGTGAGAGAGGTCCCCCTCCTCCCCGTCGTGCTCGTTGTCAGCTTTGTCACCAGAAAATTCACCTGAGGCTGTTAGCAAGATCTTATCCGCGTTCATCATTCCTCGAGTGTCAAATTCGGCTGTCGAGTCCCCGATGCGAGCTGCCACATCTGGGCTGTCGCCCCATTCGACTTGAGTACTGTCCTCCAAAACCATGCTCTCGAGCTTTGGCGTGGGAGTGAGAGTCTCAGTGAGGTCCGGGTCTGTTGGCGCCGCAGCTGCGCCCATGACTTTGGCCACAAAGTCCACCCAGTGCCTCCTCACCGCCTCCAGCATCTGGCTGCAGTGTGGGCAGGAGTCGGGCGCGTCCAGCGCCATTTTCGCATGCAGTATCCCCAGGCAGACAGGACAGGCCTCGTGGGTGTCTGTCGCCGAAAGGGAAAAACCGTAGCCGCTGGGGCAGGCGCGCAAGGTTGGGCTTGCCGTCTTGCTAGCCTTTTTCGTAAATCTTGGCTTTCGCTTTCCTTTCTCTGGAGCCATGTCCGAGAAAAAACAAGCAAGTCTTTCCAAAATTATTTTCCGAGACGTCTCCTCCGTCGCGTCGCTTTCGCTGGCTAGCCTGCTACGACTTTAGCAGGGTAGCGATGTGACGCAGTTAGCGCCGTCGAGCGAAGCAGTCTGCGGAGAGAAGAGAAGAAAAACTTTGGGGTTAAGGAAAAATGTGCCGGACTAGCTTTCGCCAGCCCAGCAGTACGCAGGAAAATTCTCTGTACGCTCAGCGTAGGGAGCGAGCTCACCTCTGGTCGAGCGATGAACAACAGAGAAGTCCCACGAAGAGAAGAGAAGTTCAGGTTTAAGCGAGGTGAAGGGCAAAAAGAGAAAGTAGGATGGGCGTCCGCATCTTAAGTACCCAGAGGGCGGGGTCTCTGGGGTGATGCTGACGCCCCCTGCCGTTAAGGTGTGATTGTATTCCTTCAGGTAATCGCGCGGGGGTGCAATTTCCCATAGCAATAGTGTTGCACCGAGTGACTGACTGATAAGGGAACTTGTAGAGTGGGGCAAATGAGGGTGGAGGCAGGTGTGGGAGCTTCACCTATCCCACCCACATTTTGATGTTGTCGGTACCAGGAGTTGAACCAGGATCTTCCTATCGCAGGTCCACCTTCTCTAACCTCTGCACCGCCACTCCCAGATTGTGACTTACAAAACTTAAATTACAAGTGCCTGAAATATGTTTCAGGGCAAAGTAATAAATGTTAAAATTGCCACTTCAGTTGTGGAAGCTAGACTTAGTCAAGAGGTGACTATCTGTATCTGCAGCAGTATGGCTTCATGCCAAGAAAGAGCACCACAGACACCATATTTGCTTTGAGAATGCTGATAGAGAAGTACAGAGAGGGCCAGAAAGAACTCCATTGTGTCTTTGTGGATTTAGAAAAATCACATGACAGGGTGCTGAGGGAGGAGGTGTGGTATTACATGAGGAAATCTGGAGTGACAGACACATACATTAGACTGGTACAGGACATGTGAGGACAGCAGGACAGTGGTGAGATGTGCTGTAGGAGTGACAGATAGCTTCAAGGTGGAGGTGGGAATCCATCAAGGATCAGCTCTGAGCCCCTTCTTGTTTGCTCTGGTGATGGACCGACTAACAGATGAGGTCAGGCAGGAATCCTCGTGGACTATAGCTGTGTTTCCATCCATTTTCATTTCGATTTTTGAGCTAATTTTTGAAATCTCGCAAATATGTAAATACAAATTAATGCGAAGCAGAAGTGTTTCCATCTACTGACTTGTAGCGCATCTACCAAGCCACGCACAGCGTCATTACGTCAGACGTCAGCGTCATTACGTCAGACGTCAGCACTGCGCATGTCTACAGTAAACAGGAAGTAGCGGTTGAAAACAGAACCCGGCCACACATCTCGTCAAAATGGAGAGAATATTTCAGGTACGTGTTGCTATCGGGCGAGTTGTATTTATTCTGTCATGCCAACTAGTTTTAGCGATGTTACATGTTGTCCGGAGCGGAAACAGCTGATCAGTCACGTGACGTGAATGTTCGCTTCGGCAGCACGAGTCGGCAAATGTGTTTCCATCTGTCGTTTTGCGCATCTGCTCGGTTTCGAAGATCCCAAAAACCACCTCAAGCGAGCGTATCTACTTTTTGGCGAATTTCAGGAAGTAACTGCGCATTTTGCCGTTTCCATTAAGCTTTTCTGCTGCGATACTTCAAAATGCGCACCTAGAAACCTTGATGGAAACACAGCTTATGATGCTTGCAGATGACATTATGATCTGTGGTGAGAACAGGGAACAGGTGAAATATTTACACTTGACAGAAAAGGGATTAAAGTCAGCTTTAGCACAAAAGAGTATGTGTGAATGGGAGGCAGGTGGAACAGTGGGGCTACAAGGAGCAGAGGTAACAAAGGTGCAGTTTTAAAGCCTGGAATACACTTGAGCGTACATGAAGTATGCCACTGTATGCGCGCATTTTGTGCACATGCTTTCTCTGCTATAGCTCGGCTTTTATCAGCTTTCAAACGCTCGCGTTCTCGCTCCAGATCCTTGTTGTAATATGAGCAGCTGCGCGCGGAGGGGACTCAACTGAGCTCGCTGATTGGTCACTTGCTGACACGCCTACTGAAATGATTGACAGCTTTCAGTCAGCTCATGAGCAGCTCGCTGAAGAAAGCTGCGGTGTTCTGATGCGGTGTTTCTACTATATATGTTATAAAAAGTTATCTCAGAAATAAAAATAATAACAGGGAGCGCTTTTCCTGCAGCACACAGTCCACCAGGGAATATTTAAAACATCGCGCACCCAGGTAGGACCTGAATTCATTCATTTCAGTCATCGAGTGAACGGAGGAAGAAGCGGTTACTTGACTTTAGGCAAAAAAACAAAAGAAAAGGCCAGATCAGCGATAAAGAAGGGGAATTTATTTCATTTGTGTAACATACAAAACAGTCCGGCGCCGGGGAAGTTTATGGTCAGACACCGCGCAAGCGTCCGCGGTCGTAAAAAAAAAGCTTTGCGCGTACATGCCCTGAGGGGCTACGCGGGGCTACGCTTTTGCCTTGACGTACGTACGTGGCGTATAGGCGTATTGCTTGTACGCTCAGGTATATTTCAGGCTTTAGGGTTGATGTTGAGGTTCTACTTAGGAGTGACAAGGATGGATAATAGGAATAGATAATCAGAGGTACAACACAAGTTGATCAACTGGGAGATAAAGTTAGAGAGACCAGACTGAGATGGTTTGGACATGTCCAGATGAGGGACAGTGTACATTGGTAGAAGGATGTTAGAAATGCAGCCGCCAGGAAAAAGACAAATAAGGATGCAGTTAGAGAGTACATGGAGTGAGGACAGAGTGAGATGAAGCAGACTTGTTGTGGCGACCCTTAACAACAGAACAGCCAAAAACAGACAACTGTTAAAAGTTCATTCAGATTAAACTGGGCCCTGGACATGATGTATAACACTGTCATGCAAGATGATTTTCTAATTTAGACAAATGTGTGTCATTTTCATTGAGGTACATTTGATACGTAATGTAACTGTACATTTTATTGCATCTCATGCTTTTTTTCTTCTTCCAGCAAAAGTCATAAAATGACAATTAAAAAAAAGTTGACAGGTTTACTCATAATTAACACTAACATAAAACACTGTATTCACATTAAAAGTGTGACAATTTGTTAATGAATTACATATTGCTCCACTGGAAAATGTACACGTTTCATTAATCTGTCAAGTTGTTTGTGAAATATTCTGGTAACAGTGAAGATGGAGCCCAGGCATTATCACTGAGGTTTAAGCAAAAACACGACACTGTGTAGTATTTAAAGTAAATATTGGGATGATGCGCAGCTGCACTCCAGTTTTAAACGTTATTTCATTGTTTTTGTTTTGCAGGGGTCACCACATTGAGCAAAGTTGCATGAAAGATGTGGCAATTGGTTGATGCTGGATTCCCTTCCTGTTGCATGCTGGACTCAAAACTGCAGCTTCAGTGTTTGAAGATCACAGAAGTGACAACAGAGCCACTGCAGCCAACTCTAGCTTTCAGCCCAATATTTCTAAAGCTATACTGTATTAGTTATGTCCATTTTTGTGTTTTCTGAAATCAGCTAGCTACAGCAGCCATCTTGAATTGTGTTGGCCTCAAAATGTAATAAATTTTTTACGCACATCCACTGATTATTTCCTAAAAGTTTTAATAACATCCGTCCAGTCCAATAATGTTCAATCAGGTCATCTGGACAGTTTCTTTTTGGTAAAAAGACATTTTGCCCTATATCCGAGGAGTGGATGGGGGACAGGACAGTCCAGAAACCATCTTATCCAAAGCAAATTGTTTAGTCCACTTAAGGCGTGTACTGCTTTGTGGGGAAACAGTTTACTTGGGACTCCTCAGACTGCTGAAGTCCTCCGGATACAGGGCAAAAAATCTTTAAAAAAAAAAGAAACTGTCCAGATGACCTGATTGAGCATTATTGGATTTGGTACCTGGATGATTGAGCATGAACTTTCATGTCTTGAACCACTTTGGCTGTGGCTGCCTACCATGGAGGAGTTGATGGGGGACAGAACATCCCCAGAAACCATCTTATCTACAGCAAACTGGTTGGTCCACTTAAGGCGTGTACTGCTTTGTGGGGAAACAGTCGGTGTCTGAGGGGTGCAAACGCGCAGCTAAAACAGAGCAGCACGCTGAAAAAGGGGGACGACCTGCAAACAGAACGAGCTGCAAATAAGAAAAGCTGCAACGGAAGTGCTCCAGACCACTAGGAGCAGTCGAACAAAGAACAAATCACAAAGCATATTATAGTTTTTGGAATGGCAATAGTTATTTGTGTATTTTAACTTATTTATTTCTGAAGAATATTTTACGCCTCATCGAAACTATCTCGTTGTATTTGTTTTAATAGTGTGCAACATATGGATGCCTGGTTGGCTTAGTGGTCTAACAGATTGCTTCGAATGTGGGACACCTGGGTTAGATTCCGGGTCTTGGAAATTTTTGTGTTCTTTTTTTTTAAAGCCTTTTGTTTTGGATAAATCGGGTGGAATAGATAAATACATCCACATGTTTATTCTTTGTTGTTGCTTGGTTTATGTTGTTGGCAAGACTTTTAGTTTGTTTTAGGTTGTTGCTGGAGGAGGCGTGAATGCAGCACAACCCCCAACCTCCTCCCCACGCCTGCTGCCTAAAACAAACTAAAACTCTAGCCAACAACATGCGCATGGGGGCGCTGTACTTAAGGGGCGTCAAAACTGTCTCTAGAAAAAAAAGTTTTTCTAGCAGGCATTTTCTTTAACTGCATGAAATGACAATAACAGGTCAACAGCACTGATTAGGCGCCCCCCTGTTCCTTCACCTCCCTCCTCCTATCGCTCTGCTCTCCCTACACACACAGGTGCTGCTGTGAACACGCGCCCACAGGCACATTATTTTATTTATTTTTTTTCACTCGTGCACTAGAGCGGCAGAAAAAAAACTATCCAGGGCGCAAAACAGAAAAAGGGAGAAGGAAGTTGAAAAAAAAGGCTTTCAATGTGGTTAAGATATTAGGTAAGTACAGTCAGTGTATGAGCAGGACAGGAGGCTTGTAAAATATTCAGGTTAGCTAAAGCTAGCCTAATAGGAATCGTCCCATATTTGAATATGTTTATCTGATACATGTCACACACACATCCACACACTAAGTGTAAGAATTATCTAAATAAAACAGGAAACATTAACACAGGAAAGCTAAACTGTTGTGGCAACAGTTCCCAGATATGCTCCAATGCAGTGCTGCAATTTATTCACTCATATGTACATTTATTATTATTAATTCTTCAATTAAAGATGAGTTGTACAAGTTTATGTGTGTGACAAATTAGTCCTCAGTGCCACTATAGCCCTGAGACTCAAAAAGGTTGGCAGAGGGACACTTGAGTTTAAATGTCTTATTTAATATCACAGTGGTGTGTATTGTGATGTATCTGGTAAGTCAGATCAGATGAAATGTCCAGTCAGTAACTGTTATCCAACAAGGAGATCATTTAAATTAAAGTTTCATTTCTATTGTGGTTTGACTGCTGTATTTTTAAACCTACTTAACACAAAATTAATGTCATTCAGCTGTGAGGATGGAGAGAAGGAAGAGAAGATGACAGAGGAATCAGGACAGACTGGGGAAGGCAACAGGTTGGTCTAATGCAGGTGGAAGTGAGGGAACAGCTACTTAATCCCAAGCAATAACATGTAAACATTATTTTTAAAAACTGTATTAAGATCTGTAATTTTTACAACTAATATATAATGCTTTTTTGACCATATGACAGTGCAGAATGCCACAGACAAAGGGTGAAGGAGACAGACACGAGGTCAGTGATAGAGGAGACAAGTGATGACATCAGGTAGGAATAATTACATTAGGGAGGCAACAAAAACCTATACTGTATACCATGATGGTTTGAATTTCTGATGACCATCTTTCATTGTCTTCTTTCACGGAAAGTAACAGTTTAAATGTCATAAATGTTAAAACACTGACATGGACTCCAGGCTGTTAAGATTTCATATTTTCGCTACATAAAATATTGAGCACTGATTACCACTATTGTTATATATTTTTACTTTATTAAACTTCTTATTTGTTTATGATTGGAATGATCACCTGATATAATATGTAACATAAAAAAATCTGTAATATTGCTACTGTATTTTCTAAGTGCATGACTAAGGGAGGAAAGCTGTATGAGGCGGCAGGTAAAAAAAAGGGGGGGGGGGGCGCCGTTGATGTTTTCGCATCCACCTCAAAAATATGTAGTTGCGCCCCTGTCTACAGCAAACTGGTTGGTCCACTTAAGGCATGCACTACTTGGTGGGGAAACAGTTTACTTGAGACTCCTCAGACTGATGAAGCCCTTCGGATATAGGGCAAAATGTCTTTTTACCAAAAAGAAACTGTCCAGATGATTGAACATTATTGGATTTGGTACCTGGATGATTGAGCATGAACTTTAACATCCGTCCAGTGGTGCATGAGATATTTTGCTAACAGACAGAGCAACAACTCCAATACAGTAGTTAATGGCACAGTTTTATAAAGCAAACCTCACACGATCAGTATAGCGGTCAGAGTATAAGATGAGGATCAGTTTCTGCCACTAAGTCACAAACTTTTGAGTTAACATCTGTAAGAGTTGTAGCCATTTTTGTGTTCCCTGCAGTTGATTAGACATGGCGGCCATCTTGAAAAGGGACTAAAAGTTAATCAGTTGCAGATGCTCATGCAGTGACAACATCCTGAAAGATGCATTCATATTCGTTCCGTGATCCATGAGGTATTTTACTAACAGACAAATGCACAGGCAAAAACATTGTCGCTCTGCTGCGGCGGGAGATACACCCTTTTTATTTTTTATGTGTTGAACAAAGCTAAAACTGCTGTACTTTTCTCTCAGTCTTTCCAGACTGCGTCCGGCGCACCTGTCCACCAACACGCGCTGCGTGAAGCTGACAGGCGCGCGGCAGGTGTGAAATGTCAGCCGGTACCTGAAGTGGTCAGCTGAGCTCCATCATGTGTTGCCCGCGGACGGATGAGCGCGTCGGCGCCTCTGATTGGCTCTCCCGGAAGACGCGCCATCAGCATCCACACTCTCACTGAACACGCCATCATCATCATCACCACGGGGCTCGGCGCGCGCGGCTCCTCTCCAACTTGACGCGGATCTGAGACACAGCGATGGACGCCACCATCTATGAGATCATCCTGGGAGAGCTCGGGGACTTGAACTGCACTTTGATGGAGCATTTTCACGACACTTTTTGGGAAAACGCATCATTCTCGTTGCTGAGCACTGATGGTAAGATGTCTTTTTTATTTTTATTGATTTATTTATTCATTTTATAATAATGAAATACATAACAATTGACATATATATGCAATTAGGAAAAAACAAATGTAAAATATAAAATGAAAGGTAGCAGATGAAGAAAAAATCGTATTAAATCTGCTCCTTATCTAATAAACAATTCAAACAAATATTTAATAACAAAACAAAGTAAATAACTCATTCAATTTCCCAATTCTCATACATTTCTCATTAAAATGCATTCATATATATTTCTTTAACAATTCGATTTTGACCATGTCTCTTAAATACAAAGATTGACTTGGCTTCCTTAACCTTTGTCTCCAAGTCATTCCATAATCCAACTCCATGAATTAAGGTAGATCTTCCCTTCAAACTAGTTCTATACTGTGGTTTCACAAATGCATCTTTATTATTATTATCATTTTTTAAATTGTTCACTTTTTTGTGCATTGCATCGTGGAGATATGAAAGCATCTTTTGCTTTTCTTTCATATCATCCTCCACATCTTAGGTATATATTGCAATGCCACCACGGATGAAATTGGAACCTGCTGGCCGCGGAGCAGCACCGGCAGGATTGTGGAGAGACCCTGCCCTGCTTATATTAACGGGGTGAAGTACAACACCACGAGTAAGAAAAAAAAAGTTTTATACTTGTTTGACAAGCAAGTGAGTTTCTGAACTAAAGTTTGAAATAAGTTTGGCAAACATAGTTGCATGCTTATTATATTGGGACATATTTTGAGCTAATTAAACCTCACATTTAGTGTCTAACAAGCAAACAGACCCAGCAGCTGCTGGCTGACTGCACCATTTTTCATTTTTTGGGTGATTTCTTGCTCTGCTTTCACCCTCCTTCTGTTCCGACGGAGAGAAGAGACCCATTACCTGCTGTCACTGGAACAGCTGTTTCAGAAAGAGCAACTTTAAAGGACTACTTCATTCCCAATAAAAGCACTGACCTCAGCTGCCTTTTGTGATATAAGGACTCAGGGTTTTGATTTGTTCATTGTGCATGTTCATGCCCATGCTTGTGTATTCCTTTGTCTGCTTTAGCAAAATATCTTGTCATCTGAACAGAACTGACTGACATGCTCAGACCACAGGAAGCATAAAAATGGCTATAACTCTGACAACTTTGTAGATGTTAAGTTAAATTTGGTGCAGAAGAGCTTGAGCATCGTCTATAGGTCAAGCACTATAGATATTGAACAGTATTTATGTTTAAACTTTGGCATTATCTGTTGGCATCAACTCTGTCTATCAACAACGTATCTCAAGAACAAGGATTTTAATGAAATTATCAGAATGTTAGTTGCACATCTAAAACCTTATGTCAGATTTTGTTTTATTGGTCTAATTTTGGCAGTAGCTGAGAATAGTTATCACATTTTTCAAGATCTTACAATGTGCAAAATGTCATTTATAAGGTTTGACTAAAATTGGTATAACTCCATTATGCACATGTTGATTGTAAAAAAAGAAAGAAGGAAATAAAACTGTTGTGGAAGGTTGGCATGTGTTCCTTCAAGGAATGCTATAGGCCTTTGATATAGCGTGTTTCTTGTATGCTGCTTTGAGAAATGTCAGGGCAGCTTTGTAAAAATAAATAAAAAATCAGTGACATTTTTAACAGTTCAGTGACTAAATAACCCCAGGACTAATAGAGTTAGGCAACAAAACACCAGACCTATGAGGACATTGTGGCTTTTTTGTTGTAACTGATATGTTTTTCAGTCAAACTGAGACTATTTGACAACTGCAACCACATACACCAAGCAAGCTGGTTGAATGTAAACATTAACCTATGACGTAAAAAATACAAGTCTAATTTGCATGACTATGAATGTCTGTGTTGTAAACTGATACTTTTCCAAAAGTACCAAAATGAAAGTCGACATTTACTGGTCATGCAAATTATTGGATGATTATTTTATTTTTTTAGTATATGCCTAATTTCTAAATCCAAGTGCACTTAAAATGTCAAAACAACTTTCGGAAAAGACACGGTGAAATAGAACAAAAGATAAGTCTGAGCTTTGCTGTTGTTCCACAGAAAATGCGGTTTGTATGCTGTTTATCTGGTCTTTATTTAATTAAATATTAACCAAAAGCATTGGCAAAGCATTATTAACAATATTACAAGGTTCAGTGAAGGCAACATGGTTTGATGTTAAATATGGTTTCAGTGGGGGGGAGATGAAAGGGTCAGAGTCTATTATTTCCAGAATACAGTAGTGTTATTATAGATTTTAAGTATATTCGTTATGGTAGACACCCAAGTAATTGCATTCAAGAGCAGAGAAAAAAAAAACTTTAATTTTTAACACTAGTACCATTAAAGATTATTTACTGGCCTGTGGAGAAAAAACACTTGGGAAAAAAAAGTGTAATTTACTCTGACACACTAAAATAAATAAACACGAAAAAACAAACAAGAAATAGAACAAATACAAGAGTTCCAATTAATAAATAACACATGTTCTATGTGGTGCGGCACGGTTGCTCAGTAGAGCTGCTGCCTCTCAGCGAGAAGGTTGCCAGATCAAATCCCAGCCGGGTGCCTTTCTGGGTGGAGTTTGCATGTTCTTTCTGTGCATGCGTGGGTTCATCCGGGTACTACAGTTTCCTCCCACAGACCAAAAACATGCACGCTAGGCTGATTGGTAACAAGCGAGTGAATGGTTGTTTGTCTCCATGTGTCCCTGCGATGGACTTGGACCTGTCCAGGGTGTCTCCCGCCTCTCGCACAGTGACTGCTGGAAATGGACACCAGTGACCTGAAAGCGGGTAAAGATAATTGATGAATGGATGGATATTCTGTGTGTTTATTTCTGAAATGTGCCATGCCATCCACTGTCTGGATGCTGTTGTTTGCAGGAAGTCACATTTAGGCCCTGTTTACACGGACACGATGGGGGGGACGGAGGTTTTGGGTATGTTAATTAGAGGAAAAGATTTGCGTTGACACGAGCAAATTCTAGATTTTACATGCATCCGCAGGTTTCTCATGAATTTGCTGTAGTTACCATGCCGAGTCATTAGTTGGCGCTGTGACTTTTGACATTCACCTAATGCGCATGCGTGCTACTTCAGTCTGCTCTTTTCCTCTGTGCTAAAAGTTAAGCTAACACAACGTAACAACAAGTTAAAGCTGAATTTTGGATGAGTCGACAGATTTGATGCCAAACGGGACCCGCTTCATCTAACAAGCTCCACACCAAATGCTGAGTGGACCAGAACCGAGTGGACCAGAACCGAGTGATGATGTCGGACTTTAGTCCGTGATAATCAGCTGATTTACAGCAGGTAAATCAACGTTCTTAATAATGTTTGCTTGTGTTTACTTCGATCACACAACAACCAACTGAGTTTTTATTTTCATTTTTTTCCTGCGAGGTTGAGATTGAGAAGCTATCGTTTCACCAAACGGACCGGTTCGGATGTGGGACCAGGCTGAAAACAGAGCAAACTCCATTTCATTGAGGTAGTTAACAGTTCGGTTTACGTGTTTTTAATATTGTTCAATTTAATTATCAGTGTTTGTGCCATACAGTTTGTGGTGTTCAATAAACAAATACAAAATAAACCTGGTGTCTTCATTTTGAACTTTAATAACACGCAACATGTTACGCATCGTTTAAATGACGTAACGAGTCCAGACAGCTTCATTTAGCTCAGATAACTTTATACATCTCCCACGCTAACATTAATACTGTTTATTATTGTTAAACTGTTATTATTTTAACACATTTAGTATTTTCTAGTGCAGCGCGACGTGTGAAATATCTGCCTGCCTCGTGCAATAAACAGTGATATTAGAACTGGATCAGACTGTGTCTCTTCCAACACAGATGCAGCTAGATTCAGGTGTAGATTAATTAAATATGAGACTCAAAATATATTCTGTCAGTCGTAGTCCAGAAAGCGGTGTGTGTAAAGCGGTGTGTGTCCGCTGCCATTGTTGTTGATAGAATGCCGGCTGTCCGCGCGTGCGTGCTGCGCGTATGTAGGTCAAACAAAAGCTCAGCGGGAGTTGTTTATGTTATCAGCAGTGGGGTCAGCCAAAAATCTCCACTCTGAGAGGTGGATTCAGAAACCTTCGGATTCAAACAGTGGGGCCAGTGGTGTCGTGTAAATGATCAGCAGAACCGCAGCGAGAACGGAGCGGTTTCACTAAAAATACGCGCCATGTAAATGGCCCCTAAGGGTATGAACAAATGAGCTTTCACCTCCTAAGACCCGAACTCTTGCATATGTGGATGCCAGGTCCTAGGAGGTTAAGGTTTTATGGACGGAAAGCTCGTTGGTCAAATAAGGTCATCGTGAGTCATGGTTATTTTTAAAACCCGACCCGAATAAAAAGAGCAGGTATTAGTAATACCAGCAAATTAGAAATACCTAAATAAAACTGACATCTTTATGCCTTTTCAAGCTTAAAAAAAAAAGAAAAGCTTCACATGGCAAATAATACGGCTGCTTTATTTGTGCAGATTGTCAAAGTCAAAGTCAACTTTATTGTCAGAACTGCAATATGTACAGGACATACACAGGATTGAAATTGCGTTTCTCTCAGTCCCTCGGTGCAACAGTAACCATCTAAAACACTAAAACATTTAATAAACATAAGCATAAAATAGTAAAAGTGTAACACTGTCCTGAGTTTTTTCATAATAGTATAAAAGTATGAAAATTTACACCAACACTGAAACACCAAACACCCCTAAAACACCAAACACCCAATGAACATAAGCATAAAATGAAATAATAAAAGTGTAATACTGTCCTGAGTTTTTGCATAGTAGTATAAAAAGTATATCTATAAAATAAACTGAAGGTTCTAGCATTGACATTTGCAAAGAGTGGCACAGCAGCATATAAGTTAATGTACACAGTATATGTATGAGGTAATAATAATAATAATAATAATAATGAATTCAATTTATAACGCGCTTTTCATTAGTGAAAATCTCAAAGCGCTACACACATTGGCCCTCATGCACGAAAATGTTCTTATTCTTATCCTAAATTTCTCCTACTTTTGTTCGTACGAAGCGTTCGTACGAACATGCCACGTCAGAACCAACAAAGTCTTCTATCCACAGGAAAAGCGTGTAAACGGGCTGCTTAAAGGTGATGAATTCCACCTGTTCTACTCACCTGCGCGTGCTCGCGTGAAGGTAATTTACATAATTTCCACCCCTCAAAACACCATATAAGGCCACGCTTCCTGCCTTCTGACAGCAGGAAGTGTCCATTCATTCAAACTCATGAAGTAAAATGAGGAACTTCACGCGTTCGGAGATCTGCTCTCAGTCGCGCTGTGGCTACCCCCCCCCCCCCTGCAGGTGTCGGATGGTCAAATATCTTTAATGTTAGTGTAAAGTTTGTAAACAACTGTGTAGTTTCACTTATTCAGAAGAGCTGTGGCGCACCGCTGCCCCCCCCCCCGCAAGTGTCGGATGGTCAAATATCTCTAATTTTAGTGTACTGTGTTACATTATAGTTTCACTTATTCAGAAGAGCTGTAGCGCACCGCTACCCCCCCACCCCCCGCAAGTGTCGGATGTGTTTTTCAACAGAAGCATTTTAAATTGTCTCTAAACTACAGTTAACTTCATATTAATATTGTAGTGCATATGCTGTGTGTCCCGTGGGTCGTACAGTATCAGAAATCAAGAATAAATGGTTTGATCTGAAAATGGCTTCAAACAAACGTCTCGCCGCAGCACGGACAGGAGGAGATCAGTCTGCGAGATGGATGGACAATACTGTAAATGCCACGCTGCAAGACGCGTGCCAACATGTTTTGCAGCACAAATGATGCGCGCACCTCCTGGTCAGCGCGCAACCACCACATTCTGCAGGTTATATTTCGAATCAGATATAATAATCTATTGCTCCGATGGTGTTTGACACAAGATCAGTCTTAATTCGTACTTGTTCTGCGGCGGTGTATGGGAATTTTATGTACCTGGGTGTTAATATGAGGAGCGGCTTTGATGACCAAGGAGCGCACGACTCACTGAAGCCTGCGCGACACACCAGACAAATTAAACTTAAAATTATAATTCTAATTCAAACAGAATAACCTATTGTCAAGAATAATTATGGTGCGTGATTTTTTTAAACTCTAAATATTTTCTAAATAACGAAATATGAAGTTATTCGTGGAGAAGATCCGTCTGGATGACAGCAGACTGACGCTCCTAAAATATACGACAGGTCCGGACCACTCGTACATTTTGTTCGTATCTGAATAAATTCGTAGGATACGAAAACATTGTTGGATGCCACAAATGATCCTAAATCACTCGTACGCACAGTATAAGCACAAATCTGTGCGTACGAATGGTTCGTGCATGAGGCCCATTGAATGCTACACACATTCATACACCGGTAGCGGCAGACTACCATGCAAGGTGCTTTCCAGTCCTACCGGGAGCAACTCGGGGTTAAGTGTCTTGCCCAAGGACACAACGACACATGGTGTGGGGAACCGGGATTCGAACCGCCAACCTTCCGATCGGGGGACGACTGCCATTACCACTACGCCACGGCCGCCCCATTTGATGTTGGTATATAGGCAAAGTGGCATATGCAGTGAGGCACATAAGGCACATTTGGCATCCTTAGATAAGGCTAGTCAGAGAATGCTGTATATGTATCAGCAGTAGTGTAGATAAAAGTAGTGTAAATGTAAACAGTAGTAATAAATGTAAAGCAGTAGTAATAAATGTAAACCGTATTAATAAATGTAAACAGTGAATGTAAACAGTAGTATGACTATAGGCAGTAATGTAATACAAACATTAGTGCAAATATGAGAAGTAGTGCAAACTGAATGAGCACATGACCGAGAGTTTAGTGAATAACCCGTTTGATGACACAGAGTCCAGTGTTAAAATCTTTGTGTTGAGTGGTAATGTGTGAGAAAGTTTTTTGTGTTAAGGCAGTTCAAATGGGAGGGGAGGCAGAGCAGGCAGAGTGTTTAGCATTCTGACTGCCTGATGAACAGAGCTGTCTCTCAGTCTGCTGGTTCGAGCCTGGAGACTCCTCAGTCTCCTCCCTGATGGCAGCAGTCTAAAGCGGCTGTGTAGTGGGTGTGTGGGATCACCTGCCATGCAGTGGGCTTTCCGAGTGAGGCGTTTGCTGTGTAAGTCCTGCAGTGAGGGCAAGGAGGTGCCGACGATCTTCTCAGCTGCTCTCACGATGCGCTGGAGGCTCTTGCGGCATGATGCAGTACATGCACCAAACCACACCGTGATGCAGCTGGTCAGGACACTTTCTATGGCACCCCTGTAGAAGGTGCACATGATGGGGGTTGAAGCTCCAGCCCTTTTCAGCTTGCGGAGAAAGTAGAGGCGCTGGTGAGCCTTCTTGGCCAGTGCTGCAGTGTTCCTGCGTGTGATTGTGTGATCTGATTGAGGTTGTGTGTTTTATTAACCTCAGCTGCATGAAAGTTACTCCAGGTCATTTCCCCCTTTTTCATTTACAAAGTACCTTAAAACCACAACATGCCTGCTGTGATGATCTGATGTTTGCAATTAAATCCATGACATTACTGTCAGTCGCAACCCTTCAGCAAGCTGTCGTTGCCCATAAAGCGTAAGAACCTCTAGATTAAAAGTTACAAGTGTTAATTCTTCAGTCTTGTCCCATTACGGCTGGAAGGAGACAAAATGAGATTGCAGGATGACAAGAAAAGAAATCAAAGTTGTAAAGACTTCACATGAGTTGAGTTCATTATGCAAACAACGTTAATTTCATCCAGTTGTTGACAGACAAATTAAACTTTTCTGTGCATAATGCAATATTATTCTTATTATGAATCATCAGCTGAAGCGATTGCATTCAAGCGAAGTTGCACTAAACTTTAAGCCTCGTTTACGATCAGATGATTTTCTTTACGGACCACTGAATGAACAGAAGCAGAAAAGCTCTTTAAATGACGTGACGTGTTTATGTCTCGTCAATTCTTCCACAAAGCCACAGTGAGTCAAATATGGAATAAATATTTGCTTGTAATTTGAAAGAAATGCCAAATGGTGTTATGACTTCTCTGGCTGAGCATCTCAGGCTTAGTAAAAGCTGAGGACAGCACATCACAAGTCTCTTAGTGCCAACTCTGTCACATTATTATGTAACCCCTGTATTAATCATAAGACCGATGAAGTCAATACCACTTCTTTACGAAACATTAACTCCCCTGAAACGCTCCAAACATAACAGCTTTATTAAAAACAGCTGTTAGGTCTGTCACAGACCCAGGATGATACTTATGATTAAGTTACGGGCCTGTAACATACTGTTACAGATTTCAGCATTTTTTTCTTTTTGTCAGACCCATCCTTCCAGTTCAACCGTTTGCCAAACAGTTGCACTTTTAGTGGGAGGGTTGATTCGTGTTTCTCAAAAATTGCTCGTGCTCTTCACTCTGACGTGCAGCAGGAACTTTGAAGTTGTTCCAACGAGGGGGATTTCATCTTTTCACTGAAAGTTGTCTCGAGCTTAGCTTGTAGGTTGAATGCTCCATTTTATTTTTGCTGTGATTGGTTGTTTAGCCAAGCTGGTTTTAGTGGTTATTTTGTTGTCAGAAAGCCAGTATTTTGAGCGGGGTCTTGACATTATGTTCACAATGAGTTTCCAAGTGTATCTCTAAGAGAAAACGAACGTTCTGATAAACACATTTCTGAAAATCACCCACAGCTTCAAGCTGAAATAATGTAGAACCTTTCAGTGAGTGGACGTGCATCAAACTGGAACCCACAGCTCCTCAGTCCTGTCTCACAATCACAGCGTGTCACTGCTCAACTCAAGCTACCACATCCCAGCATTGATTTCTGTCTCATCCTGAATGACATATTTTCTTTGATTTTTAGTAAACAGTTGGCGTCATTTCTTCATTTGCCAAAAGTTTTGATGATTTCTTATTTTTCCTGATTGACCAGTACTAGTTTATTATTTTCAAACATGGATATGTGTCCTCTGACGGTTCTCCACATTATTTCTCTGGAGTAAAATTACACAAGTTGATTTTTAAAGATAGTTTGTTGGGTTATTGTCATGGGGCTTATTGAAGTGGCACCACTCCAACACATCTAATGGGTGGATGAAAACAAATGGGACAGATAATAATGAAAACATGATTTATCAATTATTTCAAGAAAATGACACAGTGGAAACTCTCAAACGGGTCATTTGTTTGTGCTGCATGTGTAACAAGAATATAATTATGATTCATTAATTAGATTCAATTAATGAAAAATATCATTTTATGAAACTAACACCTCGTGTTAAAGGATAGAAGCATTCTTATTTTAGACCAGGGGTCTACAACCTTTATGATCAAAAGAGCCATTTTTACGCCTTTGTTCATAAGTTAAGTGTTCAGAGCCACGGCAACCTGTTACAACTGTGATTATCAACTGATGGCCCATGGGCCAGTTTGTTGGAGGGGGCTGTTGTAACCACTAGGGGTGACATTTTAAAGTCAAGTCAACTTTATTTATAAAGCACACTGAAAACAGAAGCTGCTACCAAAGAGCTTAACAAAACAACAATGAGTAATGTATTGGACATTTTTTATTTTATAGTAATGAAAGTTTATTAAAATCATCAAAGAATAACATAAAACACAGAGAAAAAAAAAACTAAACCAAAGCACACTGTGTGAAATGCCAGAGAATACCAATCAGTTTTTAGCAGAGATTTAAAAACAGCAGGTGGCCTGTCTGATGTTGAGGAGCAGATTGTTCCAAATTTGGGGCCCATGGGCCATGACTGAAAAAAAAAAAAAAAAACTTGATCTCCTCTGAGCTTTAGTCTTAGTTTTGGTACAACCAAAAGCATCTGGTGTGATGATCTCAGCACCCGAGAAGCAACATATGGTTCCAGTACAGACAGATAAATGGATGCAAGGCCATTTATGCACTTAAAGGTTAGCAGGAGAATTGTATAATAAATTCTGGTATGCACAAGGAGCCAGTGAAGGGAGGATAAAACTGGTTTAATGGATATATATTTATATATATATTTTTTTTAAATTGACCCTTTATTTATACATGTCTCGTTGAGTCATGATAACTCATTTTCAAGAGAGACCTGTTTTTGTGAGCAGATGGTGGGGGTTAAGGGCCTTGCTCAGGGGCCCAGGGTGGGGCAAATGAGGGTGGAGGCAGGTGGGGGTGTTTCACCTTTTCCACCCACATTTTGATGTTGACAGTACCAGGAGTTGTCCCTGCGACTTTCCGATCACAGGCCCATCTTAGCCTCTGCACCACCACTCCCCCCATGTGATCAATATGATCAAACCTGAGTTCCTGTTGAGAGCTAATCTTTTATAAAACTACAAATGTCATGAATTTGAACATTTATTGACATTTTTCACAATTTAAGACAAATTAAAATACCAGAT
>JBBPBX010004386.1:31980-47971 GCA_038048925.1 Garcialebias charrua | reverse complement strand
TTAATTAAAAACTACGAGCTATGTCATTGTGTAAATTGTGGAAAAGTTAATAAAGTATAAAAATAAAGCATAAAGTTAAAGTATGTTTTACTCCTTATACTTGTTCCAGTATTCAGAAATGACAGGAAAACTGCTCAAACTAGTTCTTGTTTGTTGTTTGTATAACAACCAATAAAACTGTTTTATGTTAGTTTTGGTCAAAGCCACATGCGGCTGCAGAGCTGCAGGTTGCAGACCTCTGTTCGAGACAAACACTGATGAGAGAACACTTTTCTGTTTTCAAGGGCGCAACTTTCCCATGAAATAGCCTTTACAGTATTTCAACTGTCTGCAGTATTCATCCCGTCTGTGACCTCTGACCTCACTCAGCAAGGGTTCCCTCTCCTCGCATAACCCCGATTCAACCCATCAAGGCTGTCCTGGTTTCAAAACAGTAAAATTCCTGTGTGTCTTAACGCCGTCTCTCTCACACACCGAACTAGTCAGTCTACAAAAAAAAAAAAGACACATGTGAGGTGCAGTGTGCTCCAATTATAAATGTACAAAGACCTGGAGGTCTCCTGCTGTCTACTTCTATTCTGCTCTGGGTTTGATAGGTCAACTAGAAGCAGCTTAGGAAATCAAAGACAAAACTAAAAAATTCCCTTTACGAATACATTTGTGTTAATCTGTTAAAATCAGAGTTCAGTGGTGAGCTTTCCCTTCTGACATGTGATGCAGCTGTGTTGAACAAGGCCACCTCAAAGCAAGACAGTTGTGCAGCTGCAAGTCGACCATGGTTTCTCTGTGGGCTGTTTGCATGTTCAGGGCACATTTCACCTCTAGCTGAATGTCAGCCTGAAAAAGCTTCAGGCTTCTGGGACACAGCTAAAACCAAAGCTGCTAACATGCATGTGCACCAATTTATTTTTTCCACAGATTTTACTGGGAACTTTATACCATGCACGTTATGTAAAATTAGTGAAATAATCTTAGAAGTGCTTCAATTAATGAAAAATATACTCTGCGTTGAGAAATCCTTTAAAGTTCTTGATATTATAGAATATTGAATGAAGCGTTGTGAAAAAGATTTTCGAAGTGCGAGAAACAAAGAAAGGATTACAAATTTGTTTTTGGAAAATCAAATTCACAGTGTCACTGTACTGCCACTACTGTATGATTTTTTTTTTTTTTTTTAGTTTCTAAATAAGCGGGTCAAGAAAATGTTTAAAATACCAATTGCACAGCTGATATGTGAAACCATGGGGTGTTGCATGCTTTTGCAACAAATTGATGTAACTCCTGAAACAAAAAAGAGGAGAGTGTTTAAATCCTGCTGGGTCACAGCAGAGCTCGTTTGCAGCCTGGGATGAATTTAAAATGATAAAATGGGTCAGCCTATGAATAGAAGTCGGGCCTAACAACCCAGGAGCAGGTGTTAATTAACACAATGCTTTAAAATGGTTAGCAGAAAAAGAAAAAAACAGCTCATGTGAAGCTATGGTCTAAATTGTATTGCGATTTGATGACTAGACTAAAGTAGTAATGATAGATGCTTTTTTTCTCATTTATGTCTGTTTCAGTTAAATTCAGCTCAGTTTATTAATATAGTGCCAAGTCACAACAGTTGTCTCAGGGCAGTGTACAAAAACATTCACATACATAACCATTTTGTAAAGTTCTCTATCTAAGGAAGCAGCAGATTGCATTGAATCTTCACTTTGTTGCATGTCTCCCATCCTGAGCAAGCACTATGGCAACAGTGGAAAGGAAAAACTCCTTTTAAACTGAAAGAAACCTCCAGCAGAACCAGGCTCGGTTCGAGTGGACATTTGCTTCAACTGGTTGGGGTTTGGGAGGACAGGAAGAAGAAAGAATCAAACAAACACAGAATGGCAGATCCAGATGTACTTGAGGAAAGACAAAAAAAGTTAAAGATTAAAAATAATAAAATAACCTACAAGACAGCAGCAGAGTGAGGAAATGTGGTCTATTTGTCCTCCAGTAGTCTAAGCCCATAGATGCATAAGGGATAGCCTAATTTAAAAACTGGACAACGTGTCAACCTCACAGACAGAAACTAGAAGGTGATTCCACAAGAGACAAGTTTGATAACTGAAAGCTCTGCCTTCAATACATAGTTCCCACACGGTGGGGAGTATTGCGCAATACCGGGTATTTCGCCACTCCTAAAGGCAGAAATGGCGGACAAAAACACGAGCTACCACAGCTAAATACATTACTAGCTTCACCAAGGAACAAGAGCAAAATGGCAGTGGTCGGAGTTAAATGAGTTTGAGAAAGAAATCATGGCAGACGAATCGGACAACTAGTCACAAAGTAGTTACTCTGATATCATTAATTATTTAATTACTACGAGGAGCGCACACCGGCTTCACAGCGCAGAGCTTCACAGCTTTAAATCCAAAAAAGATGTGTAAACTGTCTCAATCATATCTAACCAGCTAAATAAAGGTTTAACTAAAATAACACACAGCCAGCACAAACAGTCCAAGCTGAACACGGACCAGAACCAGCACTTTGAGTGTTACCGTGTTGGAAGTTAGCATGTCGCGTTAGCATCCGTCGCACGGAGGCTCGCGGCGAGCTCAGGTAGGTCGCACGGCGTGGATCCGTCGCGGCCGCGGGGGCACGTCCCATGGGACCGACGCGTCGCCCGCACGACTTGGCTCCCGTCCTCCTTCCCCCACTGGGGCGGTCTCCCCGCCGGTCCCGGAGGACCGGCGAGACCGTGAGGAGGCCGTTGTCGCGTTAGCGAGATGCTAAGCTAACCACATCAAGACGGTGTTGCTAAATAATGAAAAAAAAAAAACAGCTCTAACACACAGACAGTTGTACTCTAACATTGTTCTGACATAGTTTCACAAAATGATTTATGTAGAATATTTTGTTTACCGGCCAAAAGGACGACGTCTTCCAGAGCAGATCCTTCCGAGCAGTCAGAGAGCGATGGAGCTGCTGTGAGCTTCTCCGATGAGATAAATCCTTCACGTTTACTTTTTTTTTGATTAAGTGAAACCTGCGCGTTGCCCAAACGTCTACCCGACTGGAACACCCACTGACCCAACACGAAGTAACCATTGCAATTAATTAGAAATTAACAAAAAAAAAACAACGTGAAAAATGGACATCCATTAGAATGCACTCTAACTGCTGCTTTGCCTTCCTGTGGGAGGGTCAAACAGGAAAGTCCACAGATGTGACGTCACATGGGTACTATATATGTATTCCACTTTTGGAAACTCTAGGAACCACAAGTAAACCTGCAGGCTGAGAACATGTCCCAGAATTAAGCATTTAGTACAACTCGGCCTAAACAAAACAAAAAAAGATATAAAAACAACCTTTGACCTACTGAGTAAATCACTAGTGCCTTTTGGGATTGCTGGCGCAGTGGTTAGTTAAGGTGGGCCTATGATCAGAAGGTCACCGGTTCGACTCTCCAGATTGACAACATCAAAAAGTGGGTGGGAAAGGTGAAACTTCCTTGTTTGCCTCTGAGCCCTTGAGCAAGGCCCTTCACCCCCACCATCTGCTCCGCGGGGTGTCCTAGATGGCAGCTCCCTCCCTGCTCCACACAGAGGGCTGTGGTAGCTCGGTGGTCTGTGGTTGTGGTTCACTGGTGTTACTGGTGAGCTTTGAAGAAAGGAGCAGCCAAAAGAAAAATAAACAACTTGTGCTTTTATTTTCTGGTTGTTCGTGAACTTTTTAAAGTCGAGGCAGCATACTGTATGTTTTTTTGTGGTATTTCTTACTTAGCACATACTCTGAGCAAAGTGTGTGAACTTCACACATTAAAAACGCCCGCTCAGGTAAGTGGCTAAAAACACTATAATATTCCCAAGTTTAAATTAATATTAATGCCAGTACAATGAGTTTTAAAAGCTTTATGTGTTGTAGCAGACACGCTGTAGCACAGCATTTATTCAGTTCTCTGGTCTGCACAAACTGAGCATCATCCATGTTGAGCAGACTTGCATTAAAAACATTTATTCTCTGTCTTGCTACAATCAGAGCGTTCCTGTTAGCCTTAGGCAAGACAAAATATTCACACTGCTCCAAATAACATCACATCTGATGTATCTGTTTTACAAATTTACAGTTTTTTTAAATTTAGCATGTTTTTGTTCATTTTTTTACAAATTTACAGTTTTTTTAAATTTAGCATGTTTTTGTTCATTCTAACACTAAAATACAACAATTATTAATCTGCAATTCAAGTCCTTACTTTTTAAAACACAACGTATACCTGTGTTGCTTTGTTTGTTGGCCCCACTTCCATCTGCAGCGTCCAAATTGCTTTTTCTGCAATAGAACTATATCGATTCTCTTATCAGGATTAATAAAGTCCGAGACCTATCAGTGCACCACTGGGCGTATCAGACCCTGAGAGGAGCCTCTTCTTATATCTTTAATCAAAGACGATGAGTGTGTGCGCTGCGTTGCCTACAAAGGCAAACACGACACTGAAATAAATGAGCATAGAACAGACTGTCATCGTCAGCAGACCTAAAGGGAATGGACTGTAAACAAGTGTCACCTTTTCTGTGCTTGAGCATATATTTGGGTGTCTGATGTGAGCGCTGAGTCAAAAATCATGTTTTTTTTGTTGTTGTTGTTTTTTCTTCCCCCAAATCAAACTTGAGGTCTCATGTGTTTGAAAATATTTGGTGAATGTTTCATTCTCAGGAGGCAACAGTGGTGGTGAAAGTACTCAAACACTATACTTATGTAAAAGTACAAATAATCAGACAAAAATGTACTCTAGTAAAAGTAGAAGTACCATATTAATGTTTTTACTTAAGTAAAAGTAAATAAGTACTTGCTTTTAAAAATACTTAAAAGTATTAACGTAAAAGTACTTGCTGAATGTATTACCTAATGCAATGGTCTACAGTATCAATAATGTGCATACTGTATGTACATTTTCTGTAATACATTAATAGTGTTGAGTCATTTTAATGAACAATGCTGCAGATGATACATGTTTTTATTGTGTTTGCTCTGTGACACAGTTCACACTTGGACTTGTGATTCTGTGTGTCAGTATTTCAGGGATGACATGCAGAGTTAAATGACATTAGGCAAAATTAGAATGAGTTTACCTTTGAACATTTTTATTTACACAAAAGCAAAACAAATTTGTCATTTTAACTGCAGTACAAACATTTACCGGTAAGTAAAAAGTTGTCTGCCTGAAAAAAGGAGCATTAGACACACTACTGTATAAGGAACAGGCTCTGATCATTTCAACTCCAGTTTGTCATCAACTCTAGTTAAAATACTGTCTAAACCTTGTAATGGATCAATAGTGAACAATATTTTAACTTCCTTTCACCATTTTCAAAACTTGGACCCCAGTGTTGAGTCATTAGGAGACATCTCTTGCCTCCTAACATCCATGAACTGACACATTTTAATATTGCAGCAAGAATTTCTTGTTCAAGTTCAGAAGAAGTTGGTTTTCAAAGGTTTTTTTTTTTGTCCAGTCTGGCTCTTTTGGGAGAGATAATCTGTCATGCTGTACTGAACAGTTTTTCAATAGTACAACATATTTCAATAATCTTCCAATAGTCTTTCAATAATGTTTCAATAAGGCCATGGGTGTTGTGCATCTTCTGGCTGAATCTTTGTGGTGGAATCCATTATGGGTGTGTTAGTGGTGCTGTGGGTGCTCCCAGCACAATGACGTATATAATAGAATACAGTATACTGTACTTCATTGGTCCATCTCTTCTTGAAGGTGGGTCTAATGTTACCAGCCCACTTTGCAGTGATTCAATGGACCAACTCCCCTCTCGCCCATCAGTTACTTTCAAACTAACGACAAATCAAAAAGCTGCAACGTGAATGTAACTTGTAACTCAACACATTATAGAAATGTAGTGTAGTAGAAAGTACAGATACTTCATGTAAAATGTAGTGGAGTAAAAGTAAAAGTACCCACATTTAATTCTACTTAAGTAAAGTACATATACATGAAAAATGTACTTAAGTACAGTATTTGTACTTAGTTACATCTCACCACTAGGAGGCAAATTATGTTAGTTTTCCAGTTCAGAGTAGCTGCATTCAGCCTCCCCTTCTCTATTTAAAGCTAAAATCAAATCATGCTGCGTTACCTCGTGTCAAAATTCCATTGCTTTTTCCAGTGGGGATCACCTTCCAGAGGTGGGCAACATACAGTATTTCTTTCTGAAGGGCCACATCAAGACGTCAAAGGGCTGCATAGAGAATTTTATTTTTTATGACAGATTATCTAAAAAACCTTTTTCAGACTTTTACTTGTTGTAGCATAGTTAGCATGCTTTACAAAACATGTCTTTGCAACATCCTTTAGGAATATTAGACATATTCTGTAAACTTTTTTAACTATATTCTACACGTTATGTTATACATGGAAACATGTTAAACAAAGTTATTTGTTTTTTCTGTCTTTAAAGTTCAGTCTAGTTCTGTAAACACGACTTAAAATGTTTAAAAAAAAAAGATTTCATAAGATATTTAATTTAAAATTTATTTAGTCTTGTTGATAAATTGCTAATTTTTTTAATCTATTTTTGTTGTTCTTTTTTAAACTAAGGATATTGGGAGCCTGATGGAGATTGTCCAAGGGCCGCTTTTGGCCCTTGGGCCTAAGTTGCCCACTTCTGCCTTCTATGCCATCAGAGAAGGCCTAAGAATTCCACCAATATGAAATGTTACAAAGTACATTAACATATTTAATTTTTATTTCAATAAAAACATTTTGCTATTCAATATTTATTGTTTAATCTTTATAAAAACCCTTTGCAGCTGAGCAAGAAACTTTATAAATTATTATTATATTAAAAATATAAAATACATTAATTCAATGACATTCTTTTATTGTCTCAATCAGAAATATCTTCAAATATTCTATCTCACTGGTTAGGACTTCAGTGTCAGGAGAGAAGGCCCAGCTGAGTCAATGTCTCTGCAGGATGAGTTTGTTTAATAACTGACAGGGAAAACAACCAATCACAATGTGTGAGTGTGACCAAAACACGAGGTCCTGCGCCTTTGGGAAGGACCTCCAGGTATAATTATTTATTACCACATGAAGAATTGCAATGCATTCAAGTGCAACCTGTAAATTCAAAAATCTACACTAAAATTTTGTGAAGGTTTAATCAGAGATGGAAAGAGTACTCGAAATTTGTATTCAAGCACAAGTACTTTCACACTGCTTAAATTGTACTCAATTACAAGTAAAAGTGCTGGTGTTATAAAACTCCTTAAGTTAAAGTACAAAGTACTATTTTCAAAAATTACTCAGAGTATTAATAACTTTTTAACCAACTGATGTTTTATTGTTGTCAATAGAAGGCATTCAGTTTGATTTACTGGATACAACAGCTACAGTCAAAACACATTTCTCAGACGCTCAGAAGCTCCGTCTTATTTTAATACCAGTCAATCGATGGCAGGGACAATATCTAAGATCTTTGCATACTTAGCCTACCGGTAACTAATAACCCACACATACAGACAATAAAAAAGCAATATATACAGGTAGTTGTAAAACCTCGTATACCGCAATATGTTTTTTGAGATTAGATGCTGAAGTCTTGTAAGCTGCTATCACCGTAGATCTGGACGATGTCTCCTTTTCGCCCTCTGTACACGGAACATTCCTCCAGATAGGGCCACGGGCACTCGTCTTCAGCCTTTACCTTGTCATGTTCTCTTTCTCCATTTTGGCTTTTTTCTCCAAATCTTCAGTGCATAAATGACTCTGTACTCTACAGAGTTGTCCTTTGCTTACACCATAGGCAACTGGCACATTTACAATCTGAGAGCCTTATTGGCTACAAAGATGCAGATGAATGGTTTGAATATTAATTCAAATTGCGGCCGTACTCAGTAGTGACTTCTGATTTTAAAAGTAGCAAAGTAGATTACATGGTCTAGATTGTACTTAAGAATGAATAAAATTTGACACTTGAAAGAACTACTCATAAAAGTACAAGTACCCAGAACATCTACTTAATTACAGTAATGTGAGTATTTGTAATTTGTTACTTCCACTCCTGGGTTTAATATCACATTCAGGTTTACAATGATAATTTTCAATATTACAATTTTTTTTTGATTTGATTATATGTATAATGACATTTTACAGAAACAATAAGTAATTTCCAGTCTGAATTATTAAAATAACATGTTATAATAATAATATTAATAATCATCATCATCATCATCATCATCATCATCATCATCATTTTATTTAAAAGCGCCTTTCAGGACACCCAAGGACACTTAACAAACAAATACAGTTCAAACATTATCAGTGACAAATTGAAATATAAAATACATAAAGATTATAAAATGCAAAATAATAAAAATACATTTAGTAAAGTTAATGATAAGCTAGTCTAAAGAGATGTGTTTTCAGGGCTGTCTTGAACAGAGAAAGGGAGGTGGTGTTTCGAAGGTCTGGCGGTAGAGCGTTCCAGAGGTGAGGGGCAGAGCAGGTGAAGGCCCTGCTCCCCATGGTGGAGAGGCGGGCAGAGGGTACATGGAGATGTAGCGAAGAGGAGGACCTGAGAGAGCGTGATGGGATGGAGATTTGTAGGATGTCAGATAGATAAGGAGGGGCAAGGTTGTGGATAGCTTTGAACGTGAGAAGTAGAATTTTGAAGATTATACTTGGACATGACACTGGGTGAGCCTTAAACCATGCTGGAAAGTCTGAGGACAAAAATGAGTGGACTTTTTCAGGTGAAAGTGTTCAGATGAGTGGTCCCTGTTGGTTGTTCTGTTTGGTGTTGAGTTGGCTTTTATGCTCAGGTTGTCAATAGCTGTGTTTCCATCCATTTTCATTTCGTATTTTGAGCTACCTCGCAAATATGTAAATACAAATTAATGCAGATCAGAAGTGTTTCCATCTACTGGCTTGAAGCGCTTCTTCCAAGCCGCGCACAGCGTCATTACGTCAGACGTCAGCGTCATTACGTCAGACGTCAGCACTGCGCATGTCTACAGTAAACAGGAAGTAGCGGTTGAAAACAGAACCCGGCCACACATCTCGTCAAAATGGAGAGAATATTTCAGGTACGTGTTGCTATCGGGCGAGTTGTATTTATTCTGTCATGCCAACTAGTTTTAGCGATGTTACATGTTGTCCGGAGCGGAAACAGCTGAACGTCACGTGACGTGAATGTTCGCTACGTCAGAAATGAGTCGGAAAATGTGTTTCCATCTGTCGTTTAGCGCATCTCAAATCCCAAAAACCACCTCAAGCGAGCGTATAAACTTTTTAGCGTATTTCAGGAAGTAACCTCGCATTTTGCCGTTTCCATTAAGCTTTTCTGCTGCGCTACTTCAAAATGCGCAGCTAGAAACCTTGATGGAAACACGGCTAATGACTGTAAAAGAAACATCCTAAGTTAGATGTCAGCACTTCCTGTTCATAGAGTTTATGGAGTGTGAAACAGAAAGTGAAGTGTGAATGGACCACGGCCCTGTAGTGTCTTTGACATTAGCAGTTATCAGGTTGCTACAATATTACATCCTAACTAAAGGCCCAGGTGTTTTAGTCACGGTTCACCACTGGCTTTTCCAATTGCTATCAACAGTCATCAGCTTTTGTTTAGTTCATTTTACTTTCCAATTAAATGAGTCAGTGCTTTGAACTATAAAAAAACCCTAAACTTAATGTTCCTTATTCTTGTTCCTGCTGCTGCAAATTGGTAGTGTCAATTTCCCATTTATCGATAATTGCACCCTCAGCTCATCAAAAAAGCTGGCATCTGAAAAATCAACAGTTACCACTCTTTGAAATGTATCCATACAAGCAAGAACTGTTATTAACACCTTCGGAAAATCAACAGTCCTGACAAGTGGTTTTATTATAGTGCAATTATATCTGGTGTTTTACTATTGTTAACTGTGAGCAGTGAAACTGGGCATAAGAAATGTATAATTAATAACTGTTCATATCAAGTGTTATTGAGTTGAAGTATAGAACAGGGGTTTCTGGTTCTTGGAACCCAAATTCCTTGCATGTTTTAGATCAGTGGTTTCCAACCTTTTTTTTTTCTTTGAGATACTTTCACAATCTGAAAACGGCCAAGAGCTACTCATGTTTTGTAATATTTATTTTTTATAGCCTATGTACACCCAAACCATTGGAATAAGCTTGTTTAGGCTGACCATTTACAAAACACTGGCATCCTAAATTCGCAATAAAACATTACAAAAACATTGAATTAACATGAAAATGCATTTTGACCACAGCAGGCGTTATATCAGTTGTCCCAAATAGTTTTCAACCAAGACCATTTTATCTACAAAGTAGTTTTTCACAGCAGGGCAAAAAAATCAACTCCCTTGGTTGTTGTTTTTAGCAGGGATAAGGTTGTAAAGTATTCTTTGGTGGAAAAGTCACCAAACACCATCCAATTAAAATCATCCAGCTGGGATGTATCACTTTCGTTGACAGTCTCGTCACACTGAACCAAATTGAAAACCATTCGCACATGTCCAGGTCAGAGTCTATCTCTTTAAGTTCATCTGCAGATAAAAGACACTCTTGCAACAATTTTAACACCGACTCGCATCGGTAGTAGCAGATACAATTTTACATTTTGTAGTCCTGGAACAAATTTTAGCTACCTCGGCCAAAACCTCCTTTATAGTCCCGCCATCGGAGAAGGGCTTTTTATTTTTTGCGCTCGGTCAGGCTGAGCGCCACTCCAAACAAAGCTTCTGTTGCAGCGCTGACAGTCTTTGTGGGATTGGTGAAAAAGGGTGGTTGTCTCTGAAGTGATGTTTTTAGCTCCTTAACCTTGTCTTTTTGAATGTTGCTACCTGGAGGAAAGTTCCACAAAAAAATTGCTATGAACTTTGGGAAAATGGCACTGCACATCGTGTCTTTCCCCCACTAACAGGCTTGCTGCACAGATCAGACACATGCACTTGTCAGAAACATCTCCATTACCCACTCATAAAAACTGAGCTTTTTTTGGTCTCCTACTGAGATAGCTATACTGTGGTCATGGTGGCCGCCTGTCTCACAACAGCCCCGACTCATCAAGATTGACGGCAACATAACTGACAACTAACTGCCAAACAATCTTTTAGTGTACGAAGGTTTGGTGGGGCACTTCTGAATTTGATTGGATATAAATGTAAGTTGTCTGCAGTGACAAATCAAATGTGACTACTGCTGATTTTTTATTAACTTGTTGAGGAGCTACTTGAAATGTTGGAGACCCCAGTTTTAGATGTTTTCCTGCTTCTGCCATTCTGATTTAAATGAAAAGTTACTTCTAAAAGTTGGTTATTAAATAATTGAAATGAACTGTTTTAGAGGAAAAACGGAAATGATATGCAAGAGAGTGGACCTTAAGGACCACGGTTAAACACCTCTGTCTAGAAGACATAAAAGAACTGTGAAGACAGTAGAGAGACCACTCAACTCAGAAATATTTTACCTAAGCAGCATATATTAACCCTAAATGCTCTTTGTATTCATGCATCTCTTTTTGTCGCTTTTGTCTTTTTATTAAGCCATGACTCATTTGCTTAAATAAATGAGCCAACTTTTTATTTTTTGTTAATCGTTTATTAATACATATTGATTCTAATTTGCACTTACATGTAATCACTGCACTGTATTTCTAAGTAAATTTGCTTTCAAAGATATTTATTAGCAGAGTAAAACCAACGGTTACATGATTAACATTTATATGAAGTTATTTTCCATCATCTTCTTTTATATTTGGTGATCTGAAAATAAGCTTAATTTTAGCCACACACACACCACTGATGCCGTAAGCTTTCGATGTAAAGTTTCTCATGCAGAAATTCACACATTAATGTATCTTACAGCTAATGCAGTTTAACAGCTGCAGCACAGCTCAATGTAAAGACTTTTGATGCAGTGAGGCTGTCCCCTAGAAACCTTTAACAAACTCTTCACGGTTAGGCTGTGTAAGAGCTGTGGCCGTCAGCAGATTCAGGTCAAACATATACCAACATTTACCAGCCATTGCACACAAAGCCCTTGTGGGATCCAATCTACACAAGCCTCCACAGGCTGTGCTCACAACCGGCACAGCTGCCACACATCAGTGCCATACAAAGCTGGGGAGACATTCTTAAACCATACACATTTAAAACAACTATGTTACCAAAAGGGAGGCAGTAGCTTTGATATTCTCCCACAAAAAATCTCCTAAAAGTGTTATATTTCATTTTCTCTAACACATTATAACAGAGAACTTTAAAATAAATGGTCTAATTTTAACATCTCTAGAGACACTCAGACTCCATCTCTATTCCATTAAGAGACTTCAATGTCAGTGGAGTACCCTTGTCAGTACAATCAACTAAGATAATTAATACTAAGACTTATTGCCTATTATATCACAGCAGTGGTTGGATGATGAGCATGCAAACAGTGATGGGTCTGGCTACAGGCAGGAGGTGGGACACCTGGAGAGCTGGTGCAGGAAGAACAACCTCCACATCAATGTGAAGAAGACGAAGGAGATGGTTGTGGATTTAGGAAAGGGCAAACACACTTACCCTCCCCTGCACATAGAAGGATCTGCAGTGGAAGTTGTCTTCAGTTACAAGTACATGGGTGTGCACCTGAGTAACAACCCCAGCTTGGGCAACAACACTTCCAGTTTATTCAAGAAAACACATCAGCTGCTCTGCTCTACTTCCTCAGGCGGCTGAGGCGAGCTGGACCAGGACGCTCAGTCCTCACCTCCTTCTACAGGTGTGCAGTGGAGAGCATCCTGTGCTCCATTATCAACATGTGGCATGGAGGCTGCACAGCTGCAGAAAGAAAAGCTTTGCAGAGAGTGGTGAAGGCTGCACAGAAGTCTGTTGGAGTCAGTCTCTCCAACATCACAGACATGTACACCTCCAGATGCAGGAAGATGGCCACCTGCATCATGAAGGACCCCACTCACCCAGCACACACACTGTTTGCCCCACTCTCCTCAGGCAGGCGGTTGCAGAGCATTAAGTGTAAAACCACTGGACTGAGGAACAGCTTCTACCCTGACTCATGAATCTTTAACCAGAAAAATCACTGTATTGCCACTTTAATTGGGATTGTCACTTAATCAGTGCTGTTGATTTCTTACCCATAAGCTTCTATATTTGTTCGTTTGTTTGTTCATTCATTTAATTTCAATTAAAACAAGACATATTCAAACCAAATGAAATAAAATACCTATAGAATGAAAGGCAGCAGAAGAAGAATTAATTCTTATCATTTCTGCCCCTTCTTAACAATATCAAATCAAATCAATCAATTCAAACAATACATAAAACAACAAACCACAAAACGTATCACAATTATTCATTATAATTCCTTAATATTAGCAAACTTAAATATATCTCGTCAGCAATACATTCTTGATCTTTTTCTTAAATACAACTAATGATTTCTCCTTTTTTATATCATTATCCAAACTATATTCACACCCAACTGCTCACATAGACTCATGTTCAGGCTGCTGTTTAATATAACATATTATTTTTACATTATTATTGTTTGGCGTATATCTTAGATCCTTGTATACTAATTATTTTTTATACTTCTTATTATTGCTATTTTTAGGGTATAACTGGGACCTTGAGTACACAATTTCGTTCCATCTCATGCACTACATGTGATGCGAATGACAATAAAGAACCTTAGACTTTGAACTATTAGTATACTGGTAAAGTACAATATGTGGAGAGAATGTTTGGTTGTATTAAAAAAAGACAGTTTTGCCCACATTTTTATTTAAAATTGACTCTTGACTCCATAGTACCTCATGCAAGAAATGTGCTGTGATGACAAAGACACCTGATGAAATGGGGAAAGAATCTGTGCATTTACATCAGTGTTGTTCAGTGCATAAATGTGCCAAGAAGATTTCACCTGTGGGGCAGCTGTGGCTGAGTGGTTAGAGAAGTCGTCCTCCAATTGGAGATTTGGGGGTTTGATTCCACCAGCAGTCACATGCTGACGTGTCCCTGGGCAAGACATTGAACCTCTGATTGCTTCTGATGTGTGTCCCATTGGTGATCTAAAAGCCCTGATTACTCTCCGCTGAGATATAATAGAGTGCTGTATGAATGGGTAAGTGAGGGCACAGATTGTGTTGTAAAGCACTTTGAGTATCTTGATGAGATAGAAAGGTGATATATATATATAATCCATTTACCATTTACTTGTTGCTGCTGCAGAGTAAATTACTCTTAATAGAAATTCTGGAAACTCACCACAGAAACTGGTCATCAGCAGGTATGGCACATGTATTTACTTTAGCTTTACTGGTGCGTTTATTTCAACTCAGAGATTCTAAATTCTACCCACATTTTCCCATCACACCAAGACGATGAAATAGCTCAGGCGGTGTTTAAAGAAAGCCCTCCCACATCCTCTCCTTATCCATTATCAGACCATATTTCCGTTCTTATCCTGCAATTTATTCCCAGTGGATATAAAAGGATCACCTCATTTTAAAGATGTACCTGGGAGCTTGATTTTGAATCTAATACACTGATATGCTGGTGAAGAAGAATGCTGGTCTAATACACTGACTTCCCTGAACACCGACCGGTTTGCATACAGAGCAAACAGATCTCTGGAGGATCCAATCTCTACTGTCCTATAGTCTATTTTTAGAAACTCTGAAAATAATTAATTCTATACCCGAACGGTTTCCTATTGATTTAAGCTCAGCATTCACTTCTATTTGACTTAGGAAAGTATTTTACTACTACCTTTATTGGATTTTGAACTTTCACCAAATGTTCAAATTAGAACACTGATGTCAGGTGTTTAGTGTCCTCCTTTTCACGTTGTGGCCTGATGTGTGACAAGAGCAAAACTTCAAAATAAAATCAGCCAAATTGCAAACAAGTATTTAAATTGGGAGGAAATTGAACATCGTGCAGCAACATATAAAAATGTAATTTTAAATGGGAAAATACCTAGACACTGTTGGTAGACAAAAAATAACAGCAATGGGCACAACGTAAAAAGAAATACTCAATATGCACAGAATCCCAACAAAAAGATGGTAGTGTCATCTCTAACTCAATACTGCTGTGTAAAAATGTCCGACTATTGCTCAGGGGAAAAAAAAAGAAGTTGATTTTGATTATTTTGACAGTCGAATGCAGCAATAATTCTGAAACGTTGTGCAACAATGTGTACTCCAAGCAGCACTAAATTTTGAATGTTTTGCTCTGAGTTTTAGGGCTTTTGTATGTAGTAGGCATCCATATCAAAAGCTACAAGACTAAAACAAATCATATTTTAATTTCAATGATGATATTCAGACCTAAATGTGCTCTTTTGTTGTTTTAGTAAGCAGCTGTACACCAGACTTTGATGAAGTGGTTCTAAAGTGTGCCAGCATGCACTTCAGAGTGGGATAATGTAGTCTCATTATCCTGACACACTATCCTCAGTGTTTAGGTTGTTAATGTCCCCGAAGGCAAAAGACCCAGCACGGAGCCGTTTACTCATTTTCTCTCACCAACTGACTTCAGTATTGCTGCAAGGAGTTAGCTGTTGACAGCAAACAGGAAAGCAAGTGTTTGCCCTTGCAGTGCTACCTAATGCTTCACGAGGGCACGGAGAGAAAAACAGAACGCTTAAGTGACACAGCTGTGAATTTAAGATTACACAGTTTCTCTTCCTCGGGCTTTGTTGGACTGTCTGCTTCACTGGTCATTACTCAGGCCTTCTTAAGAAAGAATTATTTCTCACTATAACAGGAAGCAGACTGACAACTACACAGTCACCCTTTCACACCAATTCTTCATGATGTGATGCATGCGCAGCGGAGCAAGTAGTAATTGATCTAAATCTCTGTTCGTTCGGCTAAATGGTCCAAAGGAAACATCGAGTTTCTCAGTTGACTGACCGATCAACGCACAATCATAGAAGAGCAAATTATGCAGGAATTAGTGAAAGTTCATCTCTCTCTCTCTCTCTCTCTCT
>JBBPBX010004386.1:6723-31830 GCA_038048925.1 Garcialebias charrua | reverse complement strand
AGACAGACAGACAGACAGACATAGATTGAGGGGAACATTTCACGTGGGGTACATTTATGATCAAAAAAAAAGCAGTTCGGGAATTTCTTCTTTGCCAAGCAGCAATCGGCCACGAGACACAGGATGTCTATTTTTCCCGACTTCCAGATGGAGCTGACTCGCACCTGGGCTAAACCCAGGGCTCCACTGTCTTTGCCTCTCTCCTAGTTCCTGGACGTTGCCGGAATGGAGGCCGCTGGCATGGCTAAAATTCCCCAGATGGAGGACACGTTGGCGGTGCATTTAGCCCCCAGAACTTCGGGCTCCAAACCAACTCTGCCTAGCAAGGCCTGCCGCGTGTCGGCCTCTCAGCTCGAAAAGTGTTACCGAGCTTAGGGCCTCGTGGTCTGCACCATGAACGCTTCAGCCATGATGCAGGCATACTTGGCGGAAAAACTCCAGGAGCTCCAGCAGACCTTCAACAAAAAGAAGGCAGCCAACATTCTCGAGGAGGCCCGCAAGGCAACAGACTTTGCCCTTCGCCTTATGGGGACAGCCGCCATCGCTCAGGGGAGAAGTATGGCCGAGATTGTCATCGCTCAGCGCCATTTGTGGCTAACACTGACGGACCTGCCAGAGGCCAAACGGAACCCGTTTCTTCATCATCCCATCAAGCCCACAGGGCTTTTCGGTGGTGCTCTCGAAAGAATTCAGAGCAAGCTGGAACAGAGAAGGAAACAGGCCGAGGCCTTGCGTACGAGGATGCCCAGAAAAGTTTTTGTGCAACCCAGAGATGCTAGTGGACACAGGGGTGCTCAGCCTCGCTACTACTCAACCACACGTCGCCCCCCACAGAAACGGCCGGCGCTCAATGGAGAACAGCAGCCAAAGCCCGCTGCAGGGCCGTCCCAGGCTGGCCAGGCCTGGGGAAGGCACAGATTTGTCCCACGCTATGCAGGCCCACCGAGATCTTCCTCAGCAAACAGGGACCAAAAACAGAAGCCATCCTGATGCAGGGCCGCTTCGCCATTTTTTAGGTACTCCCACCCATGTGGAAACAGGGGAGACCGACTGTTTAAAGCCAGACTTTGCGTGTAAAAAGCCACGTTTATCTGGTGTAAATTCTGTGTGTACACAAAATCACTCAAATGTTGATGTAAAGACATGTTCTTTAAAGCACAGCAATAAAGTCTCAAAAGCACATAACGTCCCGTGTGTCGACTAAAAAAACAAAAACAAAAAAAACATAGCACCTTTTTTATGCAAAATGTGTCGGATAAAGGGAGGGGGCCAGCATTCACGCATGGTCATCCGTACCCTCATGAGACACGAACTGTCGGGGCAGACAATGAGCCCCCGTTGGTAACCAGGGTGTTTGTCAACACCAGACAGACACTCCAGCTACCGCGTTGGGACAGCCAAGTCACCCAGAGGGCAAACGAGAGGGGGCCACTCACCCTCCTCCTGTCCCCTTGACACACAAACACCACAGAATACACATGCCTTCCAGACTGAGCGCACACGCTGGCACCTGGAATGCGTGCAAACCAAGCACGTGGGTTACGTCCACTGTCACCCTTGGTCTCCAGCTACAGTTCTACAAGTGGCCACCTCCTTTCACGGGGGTGCTGTCATCCTCCATAAGCCCAGACCGTGCTCATGTTTTGAGAGACGAGATCTCAGCCATGATGCAGAAAGGAGTGATCAGAATAGTCCTTGCTCACGATGTGAAAAAGGGTCATTAGAGCAAGTACTTCCTGGTCCCGAAACGGGATCAGGGCTTGAGACCTATTCTGGACGTCCGGGGTCTGAACAAAAGAATAAAAACATACAAATTCAGGATGTTGACACTCAGACAAGTCATCCACTCGGTTCGACCGGGGGATTACTTCTGTACCGTGGATCTGAAAGACGCTTTTTTCCACGTGAGCATCCTACCCTGCCACAGAAAATATCTCCGCTTTGCCTTCGAGGGTACCTCGTTTGAGTTCTTGGCAATGCCTTTTGGCCTGAAAACCGCCCCCAGGTCATTCACGAAATGCCTGAACGTGGCCCTGACCCGCTGAGGGGTCAAGGGGTCAGAGTTCTGAACTATCTGGACGATCTGCTCATACTTGGACACAACAGAGTCCAAGCTTAGTAGCATGCAGAGAGGGTGATGTCTCACCTGGAAGCTCTAGGTTTTGTTATAAATCTGGCAAAAAGCAATCTGACCCCATTCCAGATGACCGTATTTCTAGGAGTACAGCTCAACTCCATTTTGTACAGGGCAAGGCTCTCAGAGGCATGGGTTTCATCCCTCCACCTCTGCCTAGCACGTTTTCAGCTAGGCCAGAGGGTGCCTCTCAAGCTGTGCCAGCGTCTCTTGGGCCTGTTGGCAGCAGCTATTGTCTGCGTGCCTCTGGCCTTATTAAGAATGCGCCCTCTACAGATATGGATCAACAAACAAATGCAACCTGCCCCTCCCCCACCGACGAACGAGGGGGATACTGATTGGCCAAGAGTGCATGAAGGCTCTGGAGCCATGGAAGGCCCCCACAGTGTTCAACAAAGGCGTCATGCTGGGGAGAGTGTTGTCACGAGTCCTGGTCACCACGGACGCGTCAAAAACTGGATAGGGAGGTCTCTGCAGAAACCAGTATGCCAAAGCAGTCTGGAAACAACAGGGAAACGTCTTTTCTGAGACGGGACAGTGGTATTACCTGTGGCTTGAGTCGTTGAAGAAAAAGGCAGAAATGTCCTGGCCGGAACTAAATTGTCCAGACCAGGCTCATGACAGTTAACTGAGTTAACAAAAGCAGAAGTTTGTCTGACATGACTGTGCAGTGCATCACCTTGTGCCTGCAGATAGTCACGTACACATGCCCCCGTCTTCGTACGGGGAGGCGGGGCTGGAGTGGGTACAGGGGGACCATCGAAACCACTTGAAGCTCGGCTTTGTGTGGAAGAATGTGCATTGTTTGTATCGCACGAACCTGGAGATGCGTTCACGGACCTCTGAAAGGAGGAAACCAGCGTGTCTGAATAAAAAACACTGTTTTCAAAGACAGATTCTTTATTTTCAGAAACCAAAACATTGCAGAACACATCCCCTGTACACCGTCATTTTTTCATGTCCCGCTTTGCACCTTGGTGCTGGCTGGACCATGAGGACTGCTGGCGACCCCTGCCTCTGGAGCTCCAGGCTCCCCGCTGGAAGTAGGGAGCCGGTTGTCCTTTGGACGGGGCTGGTGTGTGCGGCACAGCGAATGTTTTTGATGGGGATGAAAGCCTCTTTTCGCTGCGGTACGCCTTACTCTGCTCCGTAGGGCGCACCGGACTGTGTGAAGCTCGAGGGTCTGCCCGTGGCGGAGCAGCGTGCTTCCTCACCTGCTCGAGCGCGTCTGTGGACGAGCGCAGCTGGTCGAACACAGCCTGGTAGTGATCGCCGAAAAGACCCTGCGTCGAAATCGGCCCCTCCAGAAGCTGTCGCTTGATCTCCTCTGTGATGGTGGGGCACAGCTTGAGCCACACCTGACGTTGGAGCAGCGTAGCCCACGCTGTGATCCGCGCAGAGCAGGTCGCCAGTGCCCCGCACAGGTTGGTGATGGCGTCCAGAGCCGCTCCTGCGTTCTCGTGCGTCGGCTCCCGCCCGACTCCGACAGCGAGGAGAGCGATGTTATTTGCCGCGGCACCAACCTGCGAAGCACACTTGTGGATACGGTCCTGCATCTTTATAGAGAACTGATCTGCAGGTGCTGGTGGTGTCGCGGGTTTCCCCACAAGTTTGGCGGCTTTTAAGGGCGAGATACACTCGAGCGTCCTCACGATACGCCAATACGCAGCGTACGTATGCCCCGTACGCAGCGTAGCCCCGCGTAGCCCCTCAGGGCAAGTACGCGCAAAGGTATTTTTTTACTACGCATACGCGATTCGCATACGCGATGCGCGGTGTCTGACCTAAACTTCCCCGGCTCCGGACTGTTTTGTATGTTACACAAATGAAATAAATTCCTCTTTTTTATCGCTGATCGGGCCTTTTCTTTTGTTTTTTTGCCTAAAGTCAAGTAACCGCTTCTTCCTCCGTTCACTCGATGAATGAAATGAATGAATTCAGGTCCTACCTGGGTGCGCGATGTTTTATATATTCCCTGGTGGGCTGTGGTGGGCTGTGGGCTGCAGGAAAAGCACTCCCTGTTATTATTTTTATTTCTGAGAGAACTTTTTATAACATATATAGTAGAAAGACCGTATCAGAACACCGCAGAAGTCTGAGCGAGCTGCTAATGATAGGTTTCACTTTGAGCTGACTGAAATCTGTCAATCATTTCAGTAGGCGTGTCAAAGTGACCAATCAGCTAGCTCAGTCCATGCTCAGCTGCTAGCGGAAGTGACGATCGGAAGTGACGGTACGGAGGAAATGACGTTAGAATTTGGAGCGAAAACACGAGAATCTACGCGAGAACATCAGCCGAGCTGTAGCAGAGGCTCCGTATACGCGCGTATACGCGCGTATACGCGCGTATACGGAGTCTGCTTCACTGTATCTCGGCCTTTAGGCCAAAACCCGCGGACAAACTTTGCTCCAGTGGTGGAACCGGGGGGAAGGTCTGGTCCGTCAGTCCCTGGACCTTCGTCACCGGCACAAATGAGGAGACAGGCGCCCTCATTTTTAGCGGTTCACGTCCCTCAGCCTGCAGCAGAGAGAGGATGTCTGGGACGCACGGCCAGATCATCTGCGCCTGGCTCACAGGCTTCGCAGCGAACCGTTCTGCCAGGAGTGGTGTCGCAGACGTCTGAGTGGTGCATTCAAGGACCGTCATGCCGCACGTACCCGCTGCCCACCTGATAATGTCCGGTAGCGCGTTGGCCAGGTTGAAGAGAGGACCTGGCTCGACCGTGTCGGGGTCCGTTGGTCCTGCGCCCTCAGGAGACGGAGCCCTGCTGCTGCAGGACTCCACATCAAAGAGCTGGTTGGTCACTGGATCGTGGTCCGCTGACTGGCCAGCTGGCATCTGTGTGGACGTGGCGGCCATGCCGACCACGGCTGCTCCCTCGGTGGGGGGTATTGTCGGTTCCACGCACTTCAATAGAAGTGGGGCAACGCGACTGCTAGCTCCTTCCAGCTGGGGAATGAAGGGTGAGACCGGACCTGAACCCCCAGCGGGGGAGAGACCGGTCTCGCTAGCTACCCCCGTGGTCGCGTAGTCCGTCTCCTCCAAGAGCCACAGAGGGGGCGGAGCGACCACCATCGGCCGAGCCTCAGCTGCCGTCCGGGCAGTGAGGTCGAACCGGCGCTGCCTCTCGTCCAGAGGCAGGAGCTGGCAGGAGGGGCACTCGGGAGACTGGACCATCGCCTCCTGCGCATGCTCAAATCCGAGACACATCTCGCAGCCAGGATGCAAGTCGGCCTGCAGCATGAAGCCGGTCTTGCATCCTGGGCACTTCTTGATGGATCTTCTTCTGGTATCCATGAGGTAGAAATCTTCTCAATCGGCGTGAAAAATTTTTGGGAGCCGATTCTCGGTCAGCAACAGAATAAATAGCAGACCGAGGCGGGGCCCACGGCAGGTGGGCGTGGACTAGAAGTCTTCAGTGATTGGCGCGAGGCGCAAGGGTAAACCCACTAGGGCGTGGCTTAAAGGGCGACAGCCTGCATGAAATATAACAACAGGAGGCCAAACTCCACAGTAATTTCCTAGAACTCAGAGCAATGTATTTGTCTCTGAAACACTTTTACAGGAAGGGGCTGGTTGCACAACAACATGTGCTGATAAAATCAGGCAACAGGACGACAGTGTCCTACATCAACAGAGAAGGCGGGACAAGGTCCCAGCCACTCCTCAGGTTGACATAGAAGCTGCTCACGTGGTGCAGCTCCCGGATCTTGTCACTAAGGGCGACCCACATCCCGGATAAGCTAAATCACGGGGCAGATGCCCTCTCAAGAGGGCCCCTCCTCCCCTCAGAGTGGCGGTTGAACCCACGTATCATGGACCAGGTCTGGGCACGATGCGGGAGGGCCGACTCCGATCTATTCGCTTGCAGCTACAACATGCACTGCCCCCTGTATCACTCTATAAAGGAGACAGATGCACCGCTGGGGACAGATGCCCTGACGTACACTGGCCAGCGGGGAGGCTGTATTACGCGTTTCCACCTGTTCCCTTGATTCAGGCAACACTGGAATGTGTACGCCAGGGGGCTCTCTCGCTAATACTGATAGCCCCCAGGTGGCCACAGAAAGCATGGTTCCCAGAGGTGATTTCACTGCTGGAGGGGGCACCATGGCAGCTGCCCCCCCACAGGGACCTGCTGACCCAGGCCCACGGGTAGATCCTACATCCACGCCCAGAACTGTGGCAGCTCTGGGCCTGGCCGCTGAAAGGGACCGGCTAATGGCCTCAGGACTGCCTAGTAATGTGGTAAACACAATACAGGGAGTGAGAGCACAGTCTACTCAGACTCTCTACGCTCGCAAGTGGTATGCTTTTGAGGCCTGGTTCCTTTAGAGAGGAATATTATTTCATATTCCTGTGACTTGGTCCAGCTCCTCACTTTTCTACAGGACCTGCTGGAGAAGGGCCGCTCTTTCTCCACCATTAAGGTCTTTTTGTCAGCCATCTCGGCATGCCACAAGGGCTGGGGAGGCAAATCACCTGGTGCCCACCCTCTCATGATACGATTCATGAAGGGCGTACTAAGGAAGAAACCTCCGAGCAGGACTTTGGCCCCCGAGTGGGACCTAAAGTTAGTCCTGGATGCTTTGTGTGAGCCTCCATTTGAGCCTCTTAGCAGCATTAAGATGGATTTGCTATCATATAAAACTGCATTGCTCTTAGCTAGGTGCTCAGCAAAACGCGTGGGTGACCTCCACGCATTGTTTGTGCATCCAATGTGTACCAGGTTTGTCCCAGACGGATCAAAGGTCACCCTGCGTCCAATCCCCGCATATGTGCCAAAAGTACCAACTTTAAATCCCAGAAGTCTGGACTTTGAGCTGTCAACTTTTCCTCCTCCCCCGGTTCTATCTGCAGAACAGAGGCGGCTGAACGCGCTCTGCCCTGTTAGGGCCCTGAGTGTCTACATGGAGAGAACTGTCAGCTGGTGCAAACCAAACCAATTTTTTGTGTGTTTTGCTACTCCTGCTGTTGGCAGAGCCCTGTCAAAACAGCACCTCTCACACTGGGTGACTGAGGCCATTAAGAGGACATAAGCAGCAAAGGTCAGCAGGTGCCTTCTGGGGTACATGCTCACTCAACCAGAGGCCTAGCCACTTCCTGGGCCTTATTCAGAAGTGTACCAGTAGCAGATATATGTGCAGCTGCTAACTGGGCATCAACAAACACGTTTGTGAAACACTACAGTTTGGATGTCACAGCATGTGATGTAACTCGGGCTGTTTTCTCTACCACAGAGTAAAGAAGAGCTAGCGCCTGTAGTCTAAGGCATAAGTTCTCACAAGCATGCATTTCCAGAGCATTTCCAGGGCGTGGGTGAATTACGTTCCCATAGTCAATGTGTTGCACCGAGTGTACTGACTGATAAGGGAACTGAAAGTTATGCACCATAAGGAAGGTAACAAGGTGCAACACATGTTTGCCCTTTCAATGCCCAAGCTCGGTGAAGTGCACTTGGAGGATGTAGTTGGGGCGTCAGCCCCTTTTATGCAAAGAGGGCGGGGCCTCATTGCTGACGCTGACTCCCACCTGCCTTTAGAAAAGGCATGATTGTATTACTTCAGGTGAACCACGCGGCGGCGCAATTCCCATAGTCAATGTGTTGCACCTCGTTCCCTTCCTTCAGGGAACATGAGTTATGGTGCATTACTTTCAGTTCACATTCAATGAGAAAATTTCAAATTCCCTTCAAAACTTTACACTTAAACTATGCCAAAAATGCTACTTTTACATTATCAAGAGAAACCTGTCAGAATGATGAGACAGTTTGTCTGACAAGTTTATGAGCTGTGAGTTTACTGTAAGGATGCTATTGGAGGAGGCAAAAAGGATGGTGTTGGTTTCATCCTTTACTGTTATGTGAAGTGGGACACTTTATTCAGTTTAAAGTATTTGTTGCTTAAAATGGACTGATAACAACGATCATTAAAACTGAAGATTATACGTGCAGATCATTAAGATTCACATTCAGTGTAGCTTCAGTGTAGCTGACCAGAACAGATGCTGTTAGCATGTAGCATTTAGTGTTTTAAAAATAGCCTACCACCCAGCTTTAATCTTCATGAATAACTTCACCATTCTTAGCACTGTGAATGTGCACACTTCTATTTTCTGTTATTTTACTGCATATAAAACAGGAGTCTTGTAACAAAACATGACCTGTAAAGTTTCATCACTGAAAACACCCCATGCTAGGAAAAACAAGAGCATTTACAGCTATTTCTGGGTTTAAAAACTTTTTATCACTGCCACAAAGTTTGGATCAAATGTGTGGATTAGTGTCTGCTTACAGAACATAACTGATTACTGACAGTGAATAAAGATTTCACATCCAAATATTCTGTTTTCATGTGTTTTGATCACTTAGACCTACATGACAGGACAGCAGCATAGTTAACTGTCTTTGTAGGTGATTTCAGGTAATTTTTTATCAGAAATATGCCCAGTAACTGATGACTGATGATAGATGTGGGATCTTAAAACAAGCTGATGTTGCAGTCTGTCAGAAGAGTTTTCTGTCAATGGCCCTCCTAAGGCGTCTAAACTGAAAGGAGAAAAGTGGACAGACCATCCTAGGGTCATTAAAGAGTTAAATTCATCCATCCATCCATTATCTTTTACCCTCTTCTTCCATTTTGGGTCACGGGAGATTTAAATTAATTATTTATAACTAATAATTTTAATTAGTTGAATTGGTTTATATTTGGTAGATTAGGGCCTAAACATACCGTAACCAAACATGAATTGAATCCAAGCAGGAATGTGTGTAACCAAAAGAAGCTCTGAAGTCTAAATATATGATAAAAATGACCCAAACAACATGGTTGTCACATGGTCCAATTTTATTTCATGAAAACATCAATAAAGCTTTTCACAAAATTCTTTGTGGTTTGTATTTCATGGACTGATTTTCAATTTTTATAGTACTTTTACAACAGGCATTAATTATTAGAATAAAGCACTCCAGCCATACGGCTTCTGAAATCCTAATTTTACGCTCTGCACTCTACAGCCTCCCAGATCTACATATTTGGTTTTAAAAACTCATTTTCTCACATAATGATTTAGGTTGATGCTCTGCAAACCCTCTGTGTGTATATCCAGTGTTTCCAGGTGACTGACTCTGACACCCAAACAAGCTTCCCTCTTCCTCCAAACTGAGATGGAAAAGCTGCTTTTTTCCCCCACTTTAGATTCTTCCCTTGATAAATTTGCTCATCAGGGTTTTATTGAGTTAATCTGAACAGAACAGACCCATTCCAGGGTCATTAATGTTTTAGAGTGTTTTTTTAGAGACTGTCTTTAGTGGCTGTAAAATGCCACAAAATGTAAACAACAATGACTAGGATTTATGTCCAAAATATATGTCAGTGAGGAACTCTCAAGACCTTCTACACCTTCAGAAAAGGCCTAAGATTTGCACATATGAAATGTAACATTAAAGTTTTTAAAATTAAAATATACATTTTCAATGATAGTTTTTCCTTTGAATTTTTTAGTTAATTTCTCTTATTTGCTATAAGTCATTTTCTATTCATTCATTCAATCATTATTTATACAGGTTAATCCCAATGAGTCTCGGGGGACTCATTTAAAAGAGACCTGATTTTAACAAACAGTGATGACAACAGTGGAACAACAAAGACAACAATAGACATTCATAAAAGATGCATACAAACTGAGATTTAAAAAAAATAATAATAATAAAATGGTATTAAAAAAGTAACAAGAAAACAGCTAGGATTGTAAGGAAATGTACAAACATTTTTAATTCATGAACTTCCTGTTATTCAAACAATTATTTCAAAACTTTATTTAATACATTTAGGCAATATATAAAGTCGGTAAGAACTGCAACACAGAAAATTATTTGTCAAAAGGATCAAATCAAAGAACAACAAAAATTCCTACAAACAAGACAACATGAATTAATAATGATGCCTTCGATAATATGTTGGTTTGATCAAAATGCTAACAATAACACTCACAAAGTGATGTTTATTATTTAGCCCTGTTGCCTAGTTCAGTCCACACTGAGGGAACATTGCATGTAATCATGTCCTGACAGCGAACACTGTAGCTGCACTCACACAGCCCCTTTCATAAGACAGGTCGGTCCGGCTTTTATGCGTGTTCAAGCCTCCAACGAGCATTCAGAAAACACGCAAACGCGGTTTGGCGGATTAAATTGACTCGCCTTTGATCCCCCCCTGACCCGCCACGGTTCATAGTGTCAGCCCCGGATCTGAGCCGCGCAGACCCACTTCTGAATGCAAGACGCGCGATCCGCGCTCAGAATACAGATGACATCAGTGTGCGACCGCAGTCAACAGGCAGATTTATATTAAAAATGACACGAAACCACTGTATAAACTAGTTTCGCTTTTGTTTCCCCTCTCTGAAGCAGCGCGCTGAGTGTGTGTGCGTGTGAGTTTGAATAGGTTCTATTTGGGGTCTTGAACACGTTGTGTGTGTGTGTGTGTGTGTGTGTGTGCGCGCGCGCGTCCATTTATTTATTGCTGAGGAAATATTTAAAATAACACGACACGACTGTAAGCTAGTTTCGCTGTTTTTCCCCCTCTAGCAGCGGCGCAGCGCGCTGAGTGTGTGTGTGTGTGTGAGTTTGATTTGGTTCTATTTGGGGTCTTGAACACTTGTGTGTGTGTGTGTGTGTGTGTGTGTGTGTGTGTGCGCGCAGCCAGCTGTCCCATTTATTTATTACTGAGGAAATATTTAAAATAACACGACACGACAACTTGTACACATCTGTCCCACAAAAAATATGTTGCGGTTCAGTTCTGCTCAGCTCCACGCCTCTTTTGAAGCCGCGCTGCAGCTGATCATATGAACACGTTTCTTTGAGCGGGACATGCCCGCCTTCAACTGTTGTCTTATGAATGACCTGGGGAGGGTTAAATCCGGACTGGTCTGTGCGGGAATAGCGCGGGTTTGATTTATAAAAAGTGGCAGGAGGAGATGTATGAAGGCAGCAGACCTAGAAGTGAATTAAAGATGAAAATGTACCAGTGGGAGAGTGAAGTTAATGATGACCAGTTAACCAGTGAATACAGGGTTCAGTGGTGGGTACGGTAGTTACAGCCAGCTATGAATCTCATTGATAGACAGCATCCAACATCTGCAGGTTCTTGTAGGGGTGTGATCATGTAAATAATGTCACCGTAATCAATGAAGGGAGGTGAAGTCACAGTTACAAGGTGTTTCCTAGCGTTCAGAGTTAGACAGCTGTTTCTGAAAAACAAACCCAGTTTAACTTTCAGTTTTTCTTACCAAGCTTTTGACACGAGGCTTAAAAGAGAGGTGTGAATCGACCGATACCCAAGTATATGTAAGAGTCAACAAACTCAATAGGGACACCATTTGAAGATAAAATAGAAGGAAGGAATGCTGGGACCGACTTCCTGTTTGAAAACAACATCCCTTTGGTTTTGTCAGCGTTTAGTACAAGTTTGAGGTGGAACAAATCTGACTGGATGATGTCTGAAGCAGATTGCAAAAGCTGGAAAACCTTATTAACTGTTTTAGCTCGACAGTAAAGAACTGTATCATCAGCAAAGAAATGTAAGTACAGTATGCATCAGGGATGATCTGACCTACATTACCTATGTACATTGCGAAGAGGGTGGGTCCTAAGACTGAACCTTGTGACCTTGAACCTTGTAACCTTGTTAACAGTTAGATAACTGGTCTTGCTTTCGGTCTTTACTTTCTTTCTGTCCTATTTAAAAAAAAAAAAACTTCATAATGGTGTGAAGAGGATGGCTATAATGTGAGAAGGGAGGCCATCTATAAAAGGGGGAAAAAAACAGTTAGATAACTGGAAGAAGTATATACAATAGAATAATACATACATAAAAAATACAGTAAATACAATACAATAAATAAATTCAATAAAATATAAAGTTAATATTCAGTTTGATTCAAAATAAACTTGTCCACTTGAGAAAACTGAAAGTTATGCACCATAACTCATGTTCCCTGAAGGAAGGGAACGAGGTGCAACATACTTGCTATGGGAATTGCGCCTCCGCACGATTACCTGAAGGAATACACTCACGCCTTTACGGCAGGGGCGTCACCGCGCACCAGAGGCCCCGCCCTCTGGGTATTTAGGCGGTGAGCGCCCCTCCATCTTCCTCAACAATTGCACTTCACCGAGCTTTCAGCATTGAAAAGGGCTAGATATGTTGCACCTCGTTCCCTTCCTTCAGGGAACATGAGTTATGGTGCATAACTTTCAGTTCCCTTTCAGTCATGTTCTCTCGGTGCAACATACTTGCTATGGGAATGTAATCCATTCACGCCCTTAAAATGCTCAGCAAAGTGTATGTGAGAGCATCCGTCTTAAAGACAGGCATCTCCCAGCTGTTTTAGAAAGCATATGCTAAGAGGAGAAAAAATGCCACATGTAAACAACAACATGATGTCTCCATTGGGCATAAATATGGCAAATGTGGAGGTAGAAAACCCAGGCCAAGCACAGGGTAACATCACAGGCCCCTGTAAACGTTTTTGAGTTTTTTTGTTTGTTTGTTTATTTTAGGACAAAACAACCGAAGCCCTAGGCTCTCAGCCAGACCCCTTCAAAGGCCAGGCTGAAAGTTGCCACAACTCTGGACGCGGGTGAAATAGTTGACCATGCGCCTGAGTCAGGAGGTCCCTATGAGAAGGCAAATGCCATGGTATTCCAGATAGCATTGAAATCAGCTCTGGAAACCACGTTTTCTGTGGCCATCTGGGGGCTATGAGAATCAGGGAGAGGGCTCCCTGGCGTACCCGTTCCAATGTCGCCCCGATCAGAGGGACAGGTGGAAAGGCATAGTAGAGCACCCCTGCTGGCCAATCATGTGCCAGAGCATCCATACCCAATGGTGCGTCTGCTTCCCTCAAGGAGAAGTAGAGGTCACAGTGTGAGCTAGCCCTGCAGGCGAACAGGTCCACAGAGGCCTTCCCGAATCGTGACCATACCTGTCCCACAATCCGTGGGTTCAGGCTCCATTCTGACGCCAGCAGAGGGCCTCTAGAGAGGGCGTCTGCTCTGTAATTTAGTTCACCAGGGACATGAGTCGCCCTGAGCGACAGGATCCTTGAAACACACCATGTGAGCATTCTCTGTGTCAGATAGAAGAGGGCCCGGGACCTTGTCCCTCATTCTCTGTTGATAAAGGACACTGCGGTCCTATTATCTAATTTTACCAGGACGTGCTGTCCAGCAATCAGACCTTTGTGGGAGAAGAATTTTAATGACAGGAATACGGCTAACAATTCCAGGAAGTTGATGTGTAATCTTGCTTCCTGTTCATTCCAAAGGCCGCGGGCATTCTGGTTCCTACAGGTTGCCCCCCATCCTGTTTTTGAGGCATCCGTCGTGATTACCACACGAGATGATACCCTTCCCAGTGAGACCCCATCCGTGAAAACGGACACGTTTCTCCAAGGTTCCAGAGCCTCCAGGCACTCTGAATTTATCCTAACCATCCCCCTTTGTTTAGGTAGGTTAGGCTGTATCCGTTGGTTCAGCCATAGCTGCATGGGCCGCATTTTCAGTAATGCGTATGGCACACATGGAATGGCTGCTGCCAAGAGGCCTAGAAGGCGTTGGCAGGTTTTTACAGGGACCCTATGGTCTAATTTAAATTTGCTCAGGCAAGAGCGAATGGAGGAAACTTGTTCCTTTGAGAGCCATGCTCTGTACTGGATGGAGTTGATCTGTACTCCCAGAAATACGGTAACCCGTGATGGAGTTAAATTGCTCTTTTGCAGGTTTATAACAAACCCAAGAGACTCTAGGTGAGAAATCACCTTATAAGAGTGTGACTGGGCCTGCTTTCTGCTTTCAGCCAGAATCAGCAGGTCATCCAGGTAGTTCATGACCCTGAGTCCTTTTCCTGAGAGGGGTCAGAGCGGCGTCCAGACACTTTGTAAATGTGCGTGGAGCAGTCTTTAAACCAAAGGGTAAAGCTTTGAATTCATAAGCGATTCCCTCAAAAGCAAAACGGAGGAATTTTCTGTGTTTCCTCCAAACGCCTATATGGAAATAGGCATCTTTTAAATCTACTGTACATGTGAAGTCTCCAGGTCTCACAGCCTGGAGAACTTGTCGTAGTGTAAGCATCTTGAACTTAAATGTTTTAATCCTTTTGTTGAGAGTCCTGAGATCCAGAATTGGTCTCAGAGAACGATCCTTTTTGGGCACCAGGAAGTACTTGCTGTAATGGCCGGAGAGCAGCTTGTGTCCAGAGACCAAACTAATCACTCATTTTTGCAGCATGGCCAAAATTTCCTCCCTTAGATGAGTCTATTTTAACATTTTCCTTCATCTGTTGGTTTGGACTTTTAACCTGTAAGAACAAAAGCAAACTCTCGGGGATCGTCAGGATGTGCAACAAAACTACTGGCATAGACCTAAAGAACCTCACAGACCTACACAAGGTGAGGTCAGTGAACAAGGCCAGGCAGATTCTGGCAAACCCTGATCACCCACTCCATGACGAGTTCAGGTTGCTTCCATCTGGACGCAGGTTTCTACAACCCAAATGTAGAACGAACAGATTTAAAAACTCATTTATCCCAGTAGCAATCAGGTTTCTTAATGCACACTAATTTTAACACTGTTATTTTAATGTCTTATTGTCTTGTGTTTATATGTGTATATGTGTGTAAGTGCATATGTATGTATGAATCTGTGCACACCTATTGACTGCAAATCTAATTGCCCCTCGGGGATAATAAAGGAACTTGAATCTTGAATCTTGAATCTTAGCACGTGTGCGCGTGCAGGGTTGATCTCAGATTGTAGCACCCCTGTGAAGCGGGGTGGTCTCTTAGAGAATTGCAATTTGAGTCCATGACGAATTGTTGTCATGACCCAATCATTTGGTAGGCACGCCTTCCAGGCCTGCGCATGCGTGCTGAGTCTGGATGGCATGTTGTGTTGCAGCCCGTCACGTTTGAGAGCCATAGGGGTGACCTTTGACCCCTCTTGCCCTCCCCCGGACAGGCTGGTCGCCCCGACAGGAGATACCGCGAGATCTAGCTCACGTGTCTCGCTGCGGTTCATAGTTAGACCACATGGTTGGTTTATAAAAATGGGACTCGAGTCAAGAACCAGGGCAGTCTGTGCTTTGGTACTTTTATTTTTATACATGTTTGAAACAGTGTTTATTTTGTTTACACATGCAATGGTCGAGTCGCGTTTGGTGCGCACACATATGCCGCTCGCTCCTCGTAGTCTTTTACGAGGGGAGACTGGGCCCAATGGATCAGGTACCCATACCACGTGAGCGGATAAACCTGTAAGATTGTCGGTTCGTCCTGTTTCATCAGGTCCGAGCCTGCTTTCCGCCTGGAGAGACTGGCGAGATCCTCGGCTGTCCCTGGAAAGTTCCACCGCAACCTGCGGGTCTCTTCCATGGGGGGCCATTTGTGTTCTCCTTACGGGGGGCAAAGTTCTTTCTTGGCAACCCCTCGCGGAGGGCTTCCGCCTGTTTACGTCTCTGTTCCAGTTTGGTCTGGACGCGTTCCAGAGCTCCCCCGAAAAGCCCAGTCGAGTCGATCGGGTGCTGGAGGAAAGTTGACCTCTGGTTTTCCGGGAGGTCCGATAAGGTCAGCCAAAGATGGCGCTGGGCGACAATCATTTCCGCCATCGCCTTGCCTTGGGAGATGGCTATTGTCCCCATTAAGCGGAGCACGAGGTCCGAGGCACGGTGGGCCTCCTCCACGGCTTCCGTTGCGGCCTGTTCGTCTTTTGCTACCTGGACGTGCTACAGCTTTTCCGCCAGATACACCTGCACCAAGGTTGATACGTAGGTTTCATCCCGAGGCGGCGGGGGCTAGGTGAGCCGCCAGAGTCTCTTCAATGCAATGGGGGGTGTGCTGTCGAGGCCTGCTGCTTCCATTCCCACCACGTCGAGGAGCCAGGACAATGGGAGCATGATAGAAGCTCCGGGATCCACCCAGGAGCGTTTAAGCTCCGTGAGGAAGTCCGGAAAGATGGGCATCTTTTGCGACGTTGTTGGTTGTTTCGCATGGAAGTAGCTTCCCGCTAGCCTCGTAGCCTGCTGGCGAGGCGTCGGGTCCGGCCACGTGATCTGCAGAGCATCTGCTGCCCTACGATACAAGTCGAACAGGGCCGGTACCGACAGGTCCGGTTCCGGGTGAGTGTGCGCCAGGTTCTGGGAGGAACACATGATTTCTCCCTTGTCACCAAATTTGGCGTCTAGGTCGGACACTTCAGGCGTCGAGTCCTCGGCGGCACCCGAGGAGTCCGACATTTCGTCCTCTCCGACTCGTCCGCTGCATTCCAGGTCCACGTTATCGGGTTCCGGAGCAGGGGGAAGCCGACGTGCGACCTTGAGCGCCGCGCTTCTAGCCATGGATTTGGCCAGCGCGACAGCCCGTCATCTCCTCATTGCAGCCGACATTCGACGGCAATGAGGGCAAGAGTCAGGGAATTCCAGCGCTTTCCTTGCATGCAGAATCCCCAGGCAGACCGGACAGACCTCGTGGGTGTCCGTCGCCAAAAGGGAGCGGCCACAGCCGCTGGGGCAAGGGCGCGAGCGAGGACTTGTCGTCCTGGTCTTTCTCCTTGTCTTCCGTCTTCCCTTCTCGGGAGCCATGTCCTAAGAAGCGTCGAGTTGGTTTGAAGATTCTTTTCTTCGAAGTTGTCTTCTCTGTCGTCCTTTCTTTCGCTCAAAAACCTGCTAAGGTTAGCAGGCGATTGTGACGCAGTTAGCGCCTTCGAGCGGAAACCTGCGGAAAAGAAGAAAACTTCGAGGGTGAGTAGAAAAATGCCGGACTAGCTTTCGCCAGCCCAGTAGTACGCAGGAAAATGTCTCTGTACGCTCAGTGTAGGGAGCGAGCTCACCTCAGTCGAGCGATGCGACAACAGAGAAGTCCCACGAAGTTCAGGTGTTTAAGCGAGGTGAAGGGCAAAAAAGAGGAAGATGGAGGGGCGCTCACTGCCTAAATACCCAGAGGGCGGGGCCTCTGGTGCGGCGGTGATGCCCCTGCCGTAAAGGCGTGAGTTTATTCCTTCAGGTAATCGAGCGGGGGCGCAATTCCCATAGCAAGTATGTTGCACCGAGAGAACATGACTGAAAGGGAACAACAAATTACTTACCAGTACTCAAAAATGGGCTTTTAGAAGCCATTAAGCATCTTTTTTTAATGTATTCTTCAAAATACAATACAAAAAAGGTCAAAAATACATATTGCATTTCGTTTTAGCATTTCTTTCTTTGTTCAAAATAAATGGATTTGTGTAAAACTACTTCAAACCACTTGTGAGCTTTGATTAAAATCCCCGTTTCTTTGTTTGAGATTCCATTGGTATGCCATCCCATAAACAGATAAAAAAAGAAAGAAAGAAAAACTTACCTGTAAATAACAAAGTTCATAAAAGCCTGACATGTTTTATTGTTTTTAATTCAAGTCAAACCAAACTGACCGTAGAGAGATGAAACTGTCAGAGTCACAGAAGTTGCTGATGAGGTGACAACGATTTACTGCCTCTGCGACAACTGGCAGGATGTTTTCTATCTCTGTTGGTCAGAGCTGAAGAAGACTGATATAACTGTTGCAGAGTTCGATGACAGCTGTGTGAATACACTTTTCATCAAATATAAAAAAGACATATGTTAGTACAGTACTTTGAAATATAAAGATATTTTAGCACTTCATACTTTTAACTTAAATACAACGGATGACAATAACATCAGTATAAATTCAATGTATAGCTTGAATCTTTATCCTTTAATATCCAAGCCTACAAGAATTTCATGTCATAGTGCCACAACAATTGATAACTTTTTCACAAATATAACAAATGGGGCAGTGGCGGTTCCGGTTCTAGACCAGTTGTACTGGTGGGGCCTAGCTGGGGCCAGAGGTTTTGTCAGAGGGGCACGTTCATCTCGGAGAAAGAGATAGATTTGAAACCGTACTTGACTCTTATTTTTTAAAGCAGTGATTAACCATTGTAACCAAAGAAAATTGTTTAAAAAATCAAATGAGAAAAATATAAAACATTTTACAGACAGTATTTGTATTGACTGAAGAAAATATATTAATAAGCAAATAAAATGATAATGAAAATAACTGTTAGGTGAAGTCTTGGTTCAGTTTCTCAGTCCAAAATTATATAACAACATAGGCTGCCCTACTATCACAGCAACTGTATTCTGCGATTTTGATGATTTCTGGCAAACCGATCAACAAATGAGTCAAGATTCAGATTTTGTGTTAGCAGGATTTAATTGTAACCAAGAAACTTATCCAACATTAATAAAACTTACCTCAAGTTGCCTAATTGGACATGCATGAATATATTTGTATACACTGTACTAACACAAAACGTGTAACTACTTAAAACTTTTAAAGTAACTTTAACTTTTAATTTTTTAATGACCAGAGGACCAGACTTAGCTTTTTTGGATTTTTCAACCTGGATTATTGAACATGCATCTTCAGGGTATTTTAAGTAGTTACTTTCACCCAGTCTCTTTTTCATCACATGCTTCCAAAAGCCAACAATTGTGTTTGTATTCTGCATCTGTCTGTTAGCAAAATATCTTATGAACAACTGAATAGATTTTGATTAAACTTTCAAGAAATAATCACTGAATAGCTCTCTACGACTGGTTGACTTTTAAAGTACATCCAATTCAAGATGGCTGCCACAGCTAACTGAACTTAAACAACACAAAATTGACTACAACTCAGTCAATTTGACAAAAATTTGAGAAAAATTTGGTGTGGTAGTAGCTGAGACTCATTCCCAAAGCATATTCAAAGAACTATTAGAATGCATAAGATCTTTCTTTAAAATTATAACGTTATTTATTTGGAATCAATGTGTCGGTCTGTTAGCAAAATATCTCATGACCCGCTGGATAAATTTAGAAAAATCTTTCAAGAAATAATAAACGGATGTTTCTTTACTGCTGATTAACTTTTGGATACAATTGAATTGAAGATGGCTGCAGTAGGCAATTGAAATAAGCCAACTCAAAAATGGGTTATAATTCAGTTAATTTTACAGATATGGAGTTAAGTGATTGTTTGTTTAAAGTTATTTTATATATTCTTTTAAATAATGGGGTGATATAAGATTTTTTTTCTTCTTTCTGCACTTTCATTCAATGTTTTATTTTTGATGAATTTGTTTTCTTTTGTCTCTTTTAAATGAATGAATAAATTAATTGAATAAAATATTATAAATAGCTTTACATCTGCTAAGTTCATGACATGAACCAACACAGACATGTTCTTGTTTTTTAGTATTTTACATCGCTTTATAATGTAGCTGTTTATTATGATATGATGCGAAGCCACGGAGCTACAGCTCTGCAGACATTGCACGTTGTTGTCTTGCTGTGTTTACTGTAAAATACTTCCACACAGCGGACATGTTACTTTGTCACGATGAAAAGTTGGCTAGCTGCTAGCTAAGATGCTACTCACCAGTGTTGTCAGATCTTGCGACAGAAATAAACGACCAGCTCCATGAAAACAATCCCAAAACAAACGACACGCTCTTTGAAAACAATCCCAACTGAGTACTCAGTCAGTCCCTCACGCTGTAGCTGGCTGCAAACTATGAAATGGATTTCCTGAATTTGAGGCGGGGGTTGTTACTCTGGGTTCATGAGACACGCCTCCGTCCAGGAAATCCATTCCATAGTTTGAAGCCAACGTGCATGGATCGAAAAAATCGGCAGGTTGGATCAAAAATCTGAAACGTAAACATGGCTCGTATCGGATGGTTTCCGCTTCTTGCTCGGAGGGCGGGCCAGAGGTAGGGCCAGGCTCCGTGTTACACGGGCACCGGCTCGTGTCGGCCCCACCCCAGAACCGCCACAGAAATGGGGATGTGATGTGTGGTATTCTTACTACTGACCTAAGTGATCACTTACCAATTTTTACAATCTATAAAAATGATCAGAATACCATAAGAACAGTTAGAAGGAAGAAAATAATAATAAACGCATCCAAACAAGCGTTAGACAGATTAAAGGAAGATTTAGATAAACACACTTGGGAAAATGTGTATGTTGAGGATGTGAACTCGTCATATACTGTAATGAGTTTATGAATATTCTAGAAACTCTATATGAAAAAAAATTGTATGCAAATAGATTTTACTAGGAAAAACACTATTGACCAACCATGGATGACTAAGGGATTGAGAAATGCTTGTAATAATAATAATAATAATAATAATAATAATAATAATAATAATAATAATAATGAATTCAATTTATAACGCACTTTTCATTAATGAAAATCTCAAAGTGCTACAAGGAGCAACAGAATAAAAAAAAGAATTATTTGTATTCATGCTTTCTGAAATCAAGAACACAAGAATCTGAAGAAAAATATAAGAGGTATAAAAACAAATTATTTGGGATTATAAGGAAACAAAAAAAAGGAATATTATAGTGGTTTATTAAGTAAAAGTAACGGTGATATGAAAGCTACATGGCGAGTAATGAATGATGTTTTGAAGAATCATAGGTCAAAGACTGGTATCTCACAACATTTTGTAAAGGATAATGATGAAATTCACGATGACATTGAAATTGCAAACGGATTTAATCAATAGTTCTGTGAATGTTGGATCAGTCCTTGCATATAAAATACCTAAGGTAAATGATACAGTGAACCATTCAATTATTAACTGTGTAAATAGTATTTATCTTAAGGAAGTCGACGAAGAAGAAATAATGAATGTGGTTAAAACTTTTTCAGACAAGATATCCAAAGACTGGGTTGATATGGACATGAAGCTTGTGAAGAATATAATGAGTCATATCATTGAGCCATTTACATATATATATGTAATTTATCATTTTCAACAGGAACATTTCCAGAAAATATGAAAACTGCTAAAATAGTACCTCTCTTTAAAGATGGTGATAAAGGTATATTCAACAATTATAGACCAATATCCCTATTGCCACAGTTTTCGAAGATTTTGGAAAAATTATTTGTGCTAAGATTAGATGAATTCATTGATAAACAAAATATTTTGAGTAACAGTCAATATGGATTCAGAAAACAAAACTCTACGTCAATGGCTATCATGGAATTTATGGAACACATAACTACTGCTATTGACCAAAAGCAAAATTGTCTAAGTGTTTTTGTTGATTTAAAGAAAGATTTCGATACTGTTGATCATAATATTCTCATTGACAAATTGAGTAAATACGGTGTCAGAGGACCAGCATTGCAGTGGGTATCTAGTTATTTGAAAAATAGAAAACAATTTGTGCAGATAAATTATGTAAGATCCGACCTTTGCAATATTACATGTGGAGTCCCTCAGGGTTCTGTACTTGGCCCAAAACTGTTTATTCTATATGTAAATGACTTGGTAAAAGTGTCAGGACTCCTTAGGTGTATATTATTTGCTGATGATACCACATTTTTTTTGTTTGGGTAAAGATATTGAACAGATGTTTGAGTTGATGACGACAGAATTTGTTAAAATACAAAATTGGTTTAAACTAAATAAATTATCGTTAAATTTAGATAAAACCCAGTATATGATATTCAGTAAAAAAAAGGAATTAATGTTCAATTTAAGATTGATGGTGCTGAAATCTGTCGTGTTAATGAAGTAAAGTTTTTGGGTGTTATTATTGATGATAAATTGACGTGGAAGAATCACATAAATTCTGTTAGGACAAAGATGGCTGAATCCATTGCAGTATTATACAGAGTCAGGTACTTGTTGAATGACAGAGCACTGTATTTGTTGTATAATACAATTATTGTTCCACATTTGATTTATTGCATTGTTGTTTGGGGGAAAGCTTGTAAAACATTTACAGAGCCTATTTTTTGCTACAAAAAAGAGCTGTTAGAATAATCACTGGAAAACATTATTATCACCCTTCTAACACCTTATTTGATCAATTGAAAGTATTGAAGTTCCAGGACTTGGTGGATTATAATATTTTATTAGTTATGTATAGAGCTCATAAAAATCAACTGCCTGTAAATATCCAAATGTGTTTTGTTAAACGGCGAAGCTGTTATAATCTCAAGGAAATAGAAATATTTATTAAACCACAATATAGAACCAGTTTAAAGGGTCGGTCAACCTCAATTCAAGGAATTGGCCTATGGAATGGCTTGGAGACTGAAGTAAAAAATGCAACAACAATGATTACATTTAAGAAAATGATTAAAAATGGACTATTGCAAAGGTATAAATGAAATACTTTTATGTATGTTGCTTTGTAGTTCGATATTTATGGTGAATTATTTCTTATTTTTGTTAATTAAAGTTGATTGTTGTTTGATTTGATGGATTGTAAGAAGGGGCAGTTAAAAATAAGATTTTTTTCTTCTTACTGTCACCCTTCATTTTATTTATGTGTTGTATATTTATTTGTTGTATAATGTTGTATTGTTTTTTTTATTTATTATAAAATGAATGAATAAACTAAACTAAACTAAACTTCTCTAAACTGAGTCAGTTTTACAATAAAACGTTGGCATTATGCAGGGTGAAACTAGTACAAAAAGAGGCAATCTAAGAAGCTTCTTTCACTTCTATACTGTATGCAGGGTGAAACTAGTACAAAAAGAGGCAATCTAAGAAGCTTCTTTCACTTCTATACTGTACTCTGAAACTTTTAAAATAAGATGGGTTATTAGGTTTTCTTGTCACATCACTCATTGCTTCATGTTTTCTTTCGCTTTTATATAATTTCTTCCTTTTACTTTTCATTTTACATGCTTTTTATATGATTGTCTACTGCTGTCTGTACCTCATCCTTGTTCTTTGTTTAAAACATGTCTGTCTTGTAAATTAGTCCTTGAGGCTCAATGAGACTAACCTCTATGAATAAAGGTTGAATGAATTGTAAGCCTTTTTGTGTAAAAAAATTTAAAAAGAGAAACGTTCTTACATGCAAGAAACATCTTTCCTTAAAGCAGCATTTAGATGTTATTTTTTCACCTGATGCGCAGACATAATTTAAAAATACATCATTAGCAACGTGTTTGCTCCGGGCTCTCGGCTAATGTTTGTTAGCTGCTATCTCGGCTTATTACCGGTCGCGTCAGCGATATATCATTTTAAGACAGTAAATCATCCAAAACTCTCATTAATATCCCTCCCCGAATAAAAAGAAACTACAGATGTTACCTGATCGCGCAGACATAATTTAAAAATACATCATTAGCAACGTGTTTGCTCCGGGCTCTCGGCTAATGTTTGTTAGCTGCTATCTCGGCTTATTACCGGTCGCGTCAGCGATATATCATTTTAAGACAGTAAATCTTCCAAAACTCTCATTAATAAACCCTCCCCGAATAGAAAGAAACGAGATGTTACCTGATGGCGCAGACATAATTTAAAAATACATACATAGCAACGTGGCCTGTATCGCGGCTATTGTGTTAACCATAGATATCATATATATACACTAGATACCCCATAGCTTGCTCCGGCGCAGGAATTCAGGCGGCCATCTTGAAGGCGTCCACCGCTCCACTCAGCCTTATGTATTTGGCTGGCACAATAAAGTATCAGCGCATTTAATCAATCACAACACGCTGAATAGTAATGCTATTGTCACATATTTAAATTTTAGGCATACAGCTATTAAAACTGCATGTATAGGAACGTATAGTTTAGCATATTTAAATAATTTTGGTGGAATACAATACTGTACTTTAATATATGTTTAGCAAGATACAACCAAAGATGCACACACACATTATGTATACATATTCAGATACTGTAATAATACATATATATTCAGATAAGCATATATATAACTATATAAATACATACTACAGTATATATAAATATAACTATATATATATATATATATATATATATATATATATATATATATATATATATATATATATACATATATATATAATATATATACTGTATATATATATTATATATATATATATATATATATATATATATATATATATATATATATATATATATATATTAGATATACAGTATTTATATATAACATATATACACACACATATACATACACAGTATACACATATATGTGTGTGTATGTTTATATGTATATACTGTACAGTATATATATATACACACATATATATAAGATATACAGTATATATGTATATGTATACAAATATACACACACACACATATATATACAGGTAGTCCCCGACTTACGAGCGAGTTCCGTCACTAGGGGGCGCTCGTATGTCAAAAATTCGTAAGTAGGAACACATAGTAAAAAAAAAAAATTTTTTTTTTTTTTTTTTACTTTTTTTTTTTTTTTTTAATAAATGAATACATGTACAGTACTGGACAGTCACCAAGCACTTAGCCTATCCTAACACAGTTTTTAAAGATGAAGGAATAAGTTGAATTGTCTCCCTTTCACATAAAGGGAGCAAGCTCCCTATGGAGCCTGCAGGGAGGAGGGAGACAATTCAACTGATTCCTTCATCTTTAAAAACTGTGTTAGGATAGGCTAAGTGCTTGGTGACTGTACAGTACTGTACATTTATCTATTTATTAAAAATATACAGTATATACAGTATTTTTATTTTTTATTGTTTTTTATTTATAAATAGATAAATGTACAGTACTGTACAGTCACCAAGCACTTAGCCTATCCTAACACAGTTTTTAAAGATGAAGGAATCAGTTGAATTGTCTCCCTCCTCCCTGCAGGCTCCATAGGGAGCTTGCTCCCTTTATGTGAAAGGGAGACAATTCAACTTATTCCTTCATCTTTAAAAACTGTGTTAGGATAGGCTAAGTGCTTGGTGACTGTCCAGTACTGTACATGTATTCATTTATTTAAAAAAAAAAAAAATTATTATTATTATTTTTTTTTTAATGAGATGCATGCTCGTAAGTCCGGGACCTCGTAAGTCAGAGCGCTCGTAAGTCGGGGACTACCTGTATATATATATATATGTATAT
>JBBPBX010004385.1:47068-77055 GCA_038048925.1 Garcialebias charrua | reverse complement strand
AAGTTTATGGTGGTGACTAGTTAAACTTCCTGTCACTCACTATTAGGTTATTTAGTTTAATAAATTAAGGCTGAATCATTTTGCCTCAAATTACACTGTTTCTCTGGGTCCTATTTGTATTAAACTAGGTCATTGGTGCTGCACACCGATTGGGGTACCAGATTGATACCGAACCCAAGCACCCTCCATTTTAGGTTTTCAGCATAAAGTGTGCAGAGGTGCTACAGAATGTGGTGGCCCGTACGGGGAAAAAATTAGTGAAAAAAAAAAAAAGTTTGACCCAGAGAAAAATAAAAAAATAAAATATATATATATTTACAGAAAAAATAAATGTAAGCAAAACGTAAAATGTTTTATTGATCTAAAGGTGTTCACTTAAATCAACCTAAAAAAATAATAATAATATTGCTCATTTTGCTTAACCTAACCTAACTAAGCACTAATTCTATAGAGATTTATAGCAAAGGTCAGGGGAATGGCTCAGTTGAGGCACTGGTGTAAGGGTGAAGGTATTGACCCAGAGTATGCCATACTGGTCAAGGATGTCCCAGAAGAGGCAGAGGTGAATGTCATTGAAGAAACGCTACAGTCAATCAAGGCACTTGGTCGGGTTAGGGTGAGAGGTCGGATGTATGATCCACAGACTCAAAGCTTAACTGTGCTATGTGAGTGTAGGCAGAAAGTCAATGCTAAAGCCTGCCCGCCGGACATCTTATCAGAAGGATCTGATGAGCCATGGAGAATCTTTGGACCTTCCGAAGAGGAAAATGAACCACAAAACCCTGGAAATGGAAGTAACCTTTTGCGGACTCAGGTCAAGATCCCTCATTTAAAACATCCACCCCTGAAGCCATCATCAGAGCAGTTGGCGAATTCCTTCAAATGACTAATCTCCGTTCAAGCAGTGAGAGTAGTCCTTACAGACGTCTGCGCACTTTCTCTGGAGTGCGACCCACACCTCCAGGGGAGGAAACATTGGAGAACTGGATTGAACAAGCAAGGTTAATGATTGAGGAGTCTGATCGACCTGAAAGAGAAATGAAAATGAGAGTCATGGAAAGTGTGAAAGGTCCAGCTCTAGAAATATTGCAAGCTGTTCGCTTCAATAACCCTGATGCAACCGCTATGGAGTACCTCGAAATATTGGAGAACACGTTTGGTACACCTGAAACAGGAGAAGACTTATACTTCACATTCAGACAGCTATGCCAACAACCAAGTGAGACCCTCTCCGAATTCCTGAGACGCATGGAACGAGTTCTCAATAAAGTTGTCCAAAAGGGTGGTCTGCAGTCGGCTACCGCCAACCAAGCACGTCTAGACCAGCTCATTAAAGGAGGCACTCGGTCAGATCTAATGATTTTAAATCTTCGACTGAGAGAACGCCGGCAAAATCCCCCTTCATTCTTACAGTTGCTGAATGAAATACGGCTTGAAGAGGAACACGAAGCTTCACGTCGTAGATTACAACCTCCCAAAGCCGTGTATGCTAAAAGTACCACTGCAATACCAGACAAAGAGATAAAAGATATAAAAGCTGAAATACAACGGCTCCGAACACAAGTGAGTGAATTTACCACCTCGTCATTCCTGCCAAGTAATGCTGCTGCAACCTCTGAGCCCACAGTCAACACATTGAAAGAGACTGAAGAGGATAAAGGCCTGCAAGCTTTAAGAGAAGAAGTTGTAAAGCTCAGAAAGCAAGTATCTGTTCTGTCCATTCAGCCCAGTTACAGGCCTGCTACAGCGCCACCCCACGATGAACTTGAGTCAAATCCAGTTCCCCAAAGAACTTTCACACCAAGGGACCCGAGTGACTTCTTCTGTTATCGGTGTGGGGATGATGGACATTTTTCAACTAAATGCACAGCCCCAGAGAACTACCCCAAAGTAATACAGAAGCTGATACAGGTGCAAAGAAAACAAAGGACAAATCAGAAACAAAATCGCAATGCAAGAACAAAACCCACTAATGCAAATGTAAGGAGAAGTGTTACCATGGTACGGACAAATAGTTTGCCAGAGGGATTAATTGGACCTCCTTCTATTGCCAAAGTCAAAATCAATGGCAAGCTCACTGCTCTGATGGATAGTGGGTCCCAAGTAACTATCATCTTTGACAGTTGGTACTCGGAACACCTGTCACATATCCCACTCCATCCAGTTACTGGTCTAGCCATATGGGGTCTCAGTGAATCAGAGAGCAGCTACCCATTCAAGGGTTACATTCATATTGATTTGGAGCTTCCTAGGCAATCAAAGTCCAAAAAACTCAAGTCCGTCCCTGTTCTTGCCTTAGTGTGTCCTGACCCACGTTGTTCCGAGACCGTACCAGTCTTGGTCGGTACAAATGTCAAAGGGATTCAACCTATCAACTCGAACCCAGAAGCAAAAGGTTTAGAGCACGCCCACTCAGCCAAGGTCCAAGTGCAGGAACAAAGTTCTTTATCGGCCCATAAACCAGAGCTCACTAGATATACTAAAGACTTACCTGTGGCTGATGTAAAGTGGACAGGGCCGGGTCCCCTAATCATTCCTGCTGGCACAGAGCACATCGCCATTTGTAAAGTCAAAGAGAATCGAGAAGTAGAAGACAGCATATTAATAACTGAACGTGCTGCCTCACCTGCTCTTCCACCAAGTGTATTGGTCCCGCCAACAGTACTGTTCTCTAAAATCTTGGATAAGAACAGTTTTCTGGTGCTACTGCAAAATGAATCATTAAAGCAGACAGCTATTCCAATGGGCACCACTATTGCTCACCTGTATATAGCTGACATGGTGATGGATGCCCCAGGAACGAAGTTCAATACTGTTCCCCCCATTGACCCATCTTTGTTCCACTTTGGTGACATTGCGATCAGCAAAGAATGGAAAGAAAGACTGCAACACAAGCTGTCACAGCATTCCAATGTGTTTTCAACTGATGAATGGGATGTAGGTTTGGCCAAGGGTGTGGAGCATCATATCCGCCTAACTGACAGTACTCCCTTCCGGGAGCGTTCTCGCCGCATTGCTCCAGCCGATTTGGATGATCTCAGGCGCCACCTTCAAGGGCTGCTTGCAGCAGGCATCATAAAGGAATCAAGAAGTCCCTACGCTTCTCCCATTGTCCTCGCCCGCAAAAAGAATGGTCAACTGCGGATGTGTGTAGACTACAGAACCTTAAATCGCAGAACAATCCCAGACCAGTACACTGTGCCACGGATCAACGATGCATTAGACTGTCTGACGGGCAGTAAGTGGTTTTCTGTCTTAGACCTCCGCAGTGGCTACTATCAGATCCCTATGGCCGAAGAGGACAAGGAAAAAACAGCCTTCATATGTCCTCTGGGGTTCTATCAATTTGAACGGATGCCGCAGGGCATAACCGGGGCTCCTGCAACATTCCAAAGGCTTATGGAGAAAGCCGTGGGAGATATGCATCTGCTGGAGGTCATAGTGTACCTGGACGATCTGATTGTGTTTGGCAGAACCCTTGAAGAGCATGAAGAGAGGCTGCTTAAGGTTATAACACGCCTTGAGGAGGCTGGACTAAAGCTGTCCCTTGACAAGTGCCAGTTTTGTTGTTCACAAGTTACCTATGTTGGTCACATTGTCTCTGAGCATGGTATTGCTACCGACTCCAGAAAGGTGGAAGCTGTAACCCAGTGGAAGCAGCCAACTGATCTCTCTTCTCTGCAGTCGTTCCTTGGATTCTGTGGCTACTATCGGCGATTCATAAAAAACTATTCCATCATCGTCCGACCCCTTACTGAACTATGCAAAGGATATCCTCCCACACAAAAGAAAAGTAAGGGTAATCAAGGGACAAGCAAAACCTACTACAGGGTTAATGAGCCTTTTGGCGATCGATGGGATCAGTCGTGCAGTGAGGCATTTCAACAGATCATTCATTGCCTCACAAATGCTCCTGTACTGGCGTTTGCTGACCCATCCAAACCTTATACCCTCCACATAGATGCCAGTTTGCATGGCCTGGGTGCAGTCCTGAATCAAGAACACCCTGAAGGATTGAGACCTGTGGCTTTCGCAAGCCGGAAGCTGAGTGCATCTGAGAAAAACTATCCGGTGCACCAACTTGAGTTTTTGGCTCTAAAGTGGGCTGTGGTTGACAAATTCCATGACTATTTGTATGGAGCTCAGTTTAAAGTACAAACGGATAACAATCCTTTAACATATATTCTCACAACAGCTAGGCTCAATGCCACTGGTCATCGCTGGCTCTCTGCCCTTTCAACATACAATTTCACATTGCAGTACAGATTAGGGGCTCACAACATCGACGCTGATGCGCTATCACGAAACCCCTTACCAACAGAAGATAAAGACTGGCAAACTGTGCCACCTGAAAGTGTCAAAGCATTGTGTAAGCAGATCAACACACCAAAAGTTTGTGACGAGACAATCACAGTGGCAGAGTCTCTAGGAGTTTCCCCTGAAGGCATTCCTACCTGCTACGCTTATCCAGTTCGCCTCGATCTGGGTTGTTTGATGCGACTTAGCCACAACGATATCATTCAAGCCCAGGATGCAGACCCAGCAATCGCTCCCATTAAGCAGTCTCTTTGGCAGGGCACGCCATTCTCACCAGGGGATAACACTGTGGCTAACTTGCTAAACAGAGAGGCAAGTAAACTTGTCATCAAAGAGGGTTTGCTCTATAGAAAAGTTAAGAGATCTTCTGGAGATGAAATTCACCAGATAGTGCTCCCTACAGAACATGTCTCCATGGTGTTAAAATCACTCCATGACGAATCTGGGCACCTGGGAGTGGAAAAAACTCTTGGACTTGTCCGTGACAGGTTCTATTGGCCCAAGATGGGAGCTCAGGTTGAGCAATATGTAAAAAACTGTGGAAGATGCATCACTCGTAAATCACTTCCGCAGCGAGCTGCTCCTTTAAATCAGATAACAAGTCAAGGCCCGCTCAACCTTGTGTGCATCGATTTTCTATCACTTGAGTCAGACTCGCAGGGGTTTTCCAGCATCCTAGTTGTGACAGATCATTTTACGCGGTATGCCCAAGCCTTCCCGGCTAAGGATCAAACGGCTGCCACGGTGGCAAAGATTCTTTGTGAGCGTTACTTCGTGCATTATGGACTCCCAGCACGAATACATTCAGACCAAGGGAGGGATTTTGAAAGTAGACTGATCAAAGACCTCTTCATGGGCGTAGCCAGAACTCTGTGGGGGGCGGTTCGTTTTAAAGCAGAAGTTGACAATGCTAAACTAATGTGTCTGGTTAGCTCAACTGATAAAGCGTCCGCCTTCAGTCCCAAAGCTCGTGGGATCAAGTCCCGCATGGTACAACGTTTTTTTTATTTTGTTTATTCATTCCAGATTAAAAAAGCACAAGAAAACTATTTACAAAACAGCAAGGAATAAAACAATGCATTAAATGAAAGGAATCAGACGAAGAAAATAATCTTATCTGCCCCTTCTGAAACTAGTTTTTTTTCAAACACTCTTTTATTGGATAAAAAAAGAAGAATGTGTTAACCACAGCCTGTGGTTAACACATTCTTCTTTCTTCACAGGCATACTTTTTTTATCCAATAAAAGACAAATGTAAAATTAGTTGTTTGAATCGAGTGTTTGAAAAAAAAATAGTTTGAGAAGGGGCAGATAAGATTATTTTCTTCGTCTGATTCCTTTCATTTAATGCATTGTTTTATTCCTTGCTGTTTTGTAAATAGTTTTCTTGTGCTTTTTTAATTTGGAATGAATTGAAAAAAAAAAAAAAACATTGTACCAAGCGGGACTTGATCCCACGAGCTTTGGGACTGAAGGCGGACGCTTTATCAGTTGAGCTATCCAGACACATTAGTTTAGCATTGTCAACTTCTCCTTTAAAAGTGGGCGGTTCGTTCGAACCCCCCGAACCCCCCTTGCCTACGCGCATGCTCTTAAAGATGCTTGGGATCCGTAAGTCAAGAACGTCTCCCTATCATCCGCAAGGAGATCCCCAGCCCGAAAGATTCAACCGTACACTTCTATCGATGCTTGGAACCCTTGAGCCGAAGCAAAAGAACAAGTGGAGTCAAAAGATAAGTCAGTTGGTTCATGCCTACAACTGCACTCAAAATGAAGCAACAGGATACTCGCCTTACTTGTTAATGTTTGGACGAGAGGCTCGGCTACCAATAGACATTTGCTTTGGTGTGTCGGATGAAAGTCAAAAGTCTGTCTCCTACCATCAGTATGTCACCAAGCTGAAGAAAGATCTTGAGAGAGCTTACAACTTGGCGACAGAGACTGCTGACAAGAACCATAAACGGAACAAGGCAGCTCACGATAAGCATGTGAAAGAACAAGTTCTGGAAAAAGGTGACAGAGTCTTACTGGAAAAGTTTGGTGTGACAGGAAAACAAAAGCTGAAAACCAAATGGAGACCTATGCCTTACCTTGTTGTGGATAAATTACCCAATCTCCCTGTTTACACAATAATAATAATAATAATAATGAATTCAATTTATAACGCACTTTTCATTAATGAAAATCTCAAAGTGCTACAAGGAGCAACAGAATTAAATGTCAATAAAACAAATAATAAAACAATTAAAATCAATAACAATATCAGCCAAGATCAAAAGTAGAATCATGAGGAGGCAGAGTATGCTTGGTCGAAAAGGAAGGTCTTCAAGCCGCTCTTAAAGTCAACCACAGACTGTGGGGCTCTTAGACAGTCAGGAAGAGAGTTCCACAGACGGGGGGCAGCCACACTGAAAGCCCGGTCTCCCATGGTCCTTAATTTGGTTCTCGGAATGTGAAGGAGATTGCTGTTCTGTGACCGCAGCGAGCGGGTGGATGAGTATGGAATAAGAATATCCTTCAGATAATCTGGTGAAGTTCCGTGTAAGCATTGATGTGTAATGAGAGCAGTTTTGTACTGAATTCTGTAGGCGACAGGAAGCCAATGAAGGTTATGGAGAATGGGCGTAATATGTTCAAATTTACGAACTCTCAACAAGATCCTTGCTGCACTGTTTTGAATATATTGAAGTTTCTGAAGGTTTTTGCCATGGATTCCAATAAACAGGGAGTTGCAGTAGTCGAGCCTGGAGCCAATTAAACCTGAACGAGGTGGAGGTCCAGAGAAGACTGTTCACCGGAATCACTTGTTGCCTATTGGATACCTTGTGAGACTTCCATTGGATGATAGTGAGACAGAACCACCAAAGAGATGACAAGAGCTCAACTACAAAGGGAAAGTGGACTCCGAAGGTCTTCCCACAGGGATGAGGAAATGTACTCAGACTCAGAGTACGAGGAAGTATACTTATCCAAACCATTGGGAGTTGACTTGGATGGACTGCTAACTCATCCAGAGTTTTCCAACAGAATATCTGGGCTCACCACCAGTGAAACTGACCAACCAAGATCAGTCCAAGACTTGGGAGAGTTAGAGGCAGTTCCTAGTACCTACTCAGACAACGCCACTATCCCTGCTCCAGCACTTGATGACCTAGTGGAGGAAACAGACCTCAACTCAGTACGTATGCCTGCTGAAAGATCAAGGAGAATTGTTCGACCTGTAGTTCGATTGACCTACGATGAACTCGGCAAGCCTTCTGACCAGCCAGTGACAGTCTTCAGCCATGGAGTGTTGGTGGGAAGTGGAACCTACCAAGTCCCCAGAAGCCAGTTTTGCCATACCTTCTGGTGTCACCCCCTGGCCATGTGTGAAACATGTTCAAGGTTAAGTTCTCATTAAAACTAGTTTTAATGTTAGCCTCTGTTAGTTGTCTAACTTTTGATTTGATGAGGACATCAAAATCTTCTAGCAGGGGGAAGATGTAGCCCAGTGGATAAACTGAGGTTTCTACAAGGTAACAATGAGGTTAATAGAAGTCTTACATAATTCAAGACAAAACACAAATATATTAAAAGTAAACATTTATTTACTAATGCATAACATTGATGACAGTTATGGGTTTTTCATATTCTTGTTTCTGAAAGAAATACACTTGTATTTTCCTTTACTTTAATATTTAAATAATATTACAGTGTAAAGGTAAATATAGTTACTAAGTAAATAAAACTGTATTTTGTAAATCAATTGAGCATTATTTTATGTAAATATTGCATGTGGAAGAAGTATTAGTTTGACGTTAGCCTGGCCCTCGCCTTCCTGCACAGCTCCGCTCAATTCTCATTTCCCTTCACTGCACAGTCTGGGACTTGTCCCATAGACAAGGATATCTCCGGTAATTTTTGACCGGACCAATCAGAGAGCAGAAGGCGGAGTTTTGAACGACGTCGACTGACGTCGTCATTCAAAATGGCTGCCGCCACGAAGGAATTTTCATCAAAACAAGGTAAAAAACTATTATTTCTCTGCTGATAAAAAATATATTTCTTAGCTGACGTTATATCAGAAGTGTTCCTGAGCAATCAGAGAGCAGAAGGCGGAGTTTTGAACGATGTCGACTGACGTCGTCATTCAAAATGGCTGCCGCCACGAAGGAATTTTCATCAAAACAAGGTAAAAAACTATTATTTCTCTGCTGATAAAAAATATATTTCTTAGCTGACGTTATATCAGAAGTGTTCCTGAGCTTAACAGTTCCTAAATCAATTCACGAAATGGTCAAATCTGCTGGATTTAAATAGTTTCGGTTTGACATTTTCCAAACAGCCTCGGGTGCGCTACGAAAATAAATGATAAAAAATCGAATTTTATCTCAAATGTTTAATCTAGGCCAACAGTCAGTAAATTAGAGCCATATAATTACACACTGGTAGCAGAAAAAATATCCACCGAGTGGTTTCTGAGCAATTTATCTGAATAGCCTGGACCTCGCCAGGCTAAATTAACAAAACTCAGCCTTCTGTTCTCTGATTGGTCCATTCAAAAATCTAACGGAGAAATCGTTTGTCTATGGGAGAGATGCCAGACCCTAGTCCAAAGCGAAGTGAAGGACAAGGGTTTGGTTTCAACCAGGCTAGTTTGACGTAAGATGCACTGTGTATTTATTTGGTTGAGCCACCTGATTGGTCACTGGGACTGCTCGTCCAGTATGTGAGCCACCTGATTGGTCACTGGGACTGCTCGTCCAGTGCGTGACTCATGATTGGTGAAGAGGGAAGAGGAAGGCGGGACGAACCGGGTTGATGCAGAACCGAGCCGGGGAGACGAGCAGAGGAAAAAGTGAGAAGATACAGACTCAAGAGGGAGAAAGTTGGACAAAACGCCTTGGTGAGGACAAATTTAAGACAAAGTTGGAGGAGCTTGGTCGACGCGAAGGGAGGGACGAGAGGATACAGACGCAAATAGTCCTGGCGAGCTTTGAGTTGAGGAGTTTCAGTTTCGCGGGCTCTGCTGCTGCGTTCAATGGACGTGGGAGAAGAAGAGGACGAGTGAATTGCAACGTTCTCAAAGTTTCCTCTGGGATTTAAAAAACTCTGGGTTTTTGTAACAGGCCTGCAACGTTTTCCCACTCTTCTGGAGGTTGTGAGTAATAAATTGACTGGGTTACATTGTGTGCAGGACTGTGTATATTGATGTACATGGACATTTACTGTTGTTCTTTGGTGAAAAGAAAAAAAAGAGACCTGTAATATTCCTTTTGTTCTGCTTTATGTGAAGAGGTATTTTGTTTAAATTTTAAGAGTTTTCTGGCTATAAAGTTTATAGTAGTGACTAGTTAAACTTCCTGTCACTCACTATTAGGTTATTTAGTTTAATAAATTAAGGCTGAATCATTTTGCCTCAAATTATCCTGTTTCTCTGGGTCCTATTTGTATTAAACTAGGTCATTGGTGCTGCACACCGATTGGGGTACCAGATTGATACCGAACCCAAGCACCCTCCATTTTAGGTTTTCAGCATAAAGTGTGCAGAGGTGCTACATAGATAAAATACAATTTATTTTACAATTGTGAAAAGGGTAACATAACAAAAGTATAATCCCCTAACAGTGGAGCTTTAAGCTTCAGGGTCTCCAAGGCCAAAACAACAAACAAAACACCCCCTTCTAACTATGAAAACACAAATGTCTCTGGCTAAGAATAAACTCAAAAGTACAAGGGCTAAACTCCCTGTCTGACCATAAAACAGGAGAAAAGAGTTAGAACAAAAATGGCAGAGAACCCCTACCAGCTTCCACTGTGAGACTAATAAAACACCAAACTATTGTACAGCTTTTCAAAGCACAATCCACCAACAAGATCACACCAGATCAAGGCCCAAGAGGAAGGGACTTGACACATCTGAGGTGAAGCTCTTTATGGAGCAGCTGACGAGCTGTAACACCAGACACCTGTGGCAGCCAGGTAGACAGCAAGGTGGACCTGAAACACAGGAAAGGATAAGAAAAGGTGTCTCATGAAGAGAGCTCCCCATACTGGAGGTCAGGGACCGTAACACCCTCCCCCATAAAATTTTACTTAGAGTAAAATACACAACACATTCATTAAGTGAACTACACAATGGGATTAGCACCACACTCTAGAAAGAACATCGGCTATAATATTTTCAGTTCCTTTCTTATGCCTGATGTCCAAATTGTATTCCTGGGCAAGTAAAGCCTAGCGCATAAGTCGCTGGTTGTGGTTATACATGCGGTTTAGGAACACAAGAGGGTTATGATCAGTGTAGACTGTAACAGGATTTGCAGTGGAACCGATGTAAACTTCAAAATGTTGCAATGCAAGTAGCATGGCTAAGGTTTCCTTTTCGATTGTGGAATAGTGTAGCTGATGGCGTTTAAAATTAGCTGAGAAGTAGGAAACTGGATGACCAACACCACCTGCTCCATCTTGTAGCAGTACAGCTCCTATTCCTGCCGCACTCGCATCCACCTCCAGTTTGAAAGCCTTGTTGAAATCTGGGGCTTCCAGTACAGGAGCGCTGCAGAGAAGAGACTTTGCACACTCAAATGCATGTTGACATTCAGAGGTCCACATGAATGGTTCCTTTGGACTACACAGATTAGTTAAGGAAGCTACTACTGTAGAAAAATTCCTACAAAAACACCTATAGTAGCCAACCAAACCCAAAAATCGCCGGAGCTCACGTCTTGTGGTGGGGACTGGGTAGTTCAGGACAGCTTCCACCTTTGCATTCACTGGACGTACCTGGCCATGACCCACTTCTTTTCCGAGGTATGTCACAACTGCCTTGGCAAACTCACATTTAGCCAGGTTCAAGGTGAGAGAAGCTTGGGTTAAATGAGCAAAAACCACTTTCAGAGTGTTAAGATGATCAACCCAGGATGATGAATAGACCACAATGTCATCCAGGTAGATGTTACAGTTCTTAATATGTCCCAACACAGAAGTCATCAGTCGCTGAAAAGTAGCCGGCACATTACACATGCCGAATGGCATTACTGTATATTGCAGGAAATGGTCTGGTGTCAACATTTGAACTCTACTAGCTGCAGCTGATTGCAGTGATCAGTGTCTAATCTATACTAAAACTTCTAAAGTACATTTTCAGAATTCATGCAAAGACAGCAGATCATAGAGAAACAGTTTTTAAAACACAAAAACACGTCAGAATACAACTTATTTTATGGAGGAAAAGAATAGGGCTGTTGATGAGGCCTTTTTTCATGAATTATAGACAACTTTTTGTTTCTAAGGTCAGGTGGCTGTGGCGGCCATCTTGAACTGGGTTGACTCAGAAACTTGATCATTTGTAGATGTACATACAAAGAATAAAAAGTGTGAGCTGGAAAACCTGAAACCTGTGAATCCTGCCTAACAATGGAAGAAGCATCTGCTGGAACCTGAGAGTCGTCAGGGTTTCACCATCCCTCTGAGGACCGTTTTCAGGGAAACATGGAAGTTCAAAAGTTTTGGAGAGATCCCACTCCTCCCTCTTAATGGTTCTTTATCTAGACAGCAAAAACTAATTGAAGTGAAACAATGAAATGTCATCGGTCTTACAGAATTGAATCTAAACTGATTCTTGATGTAAAAACACTAATAATGATGGTGGTCACTAAATGTTTGTTCAACTTGTCATCTAAAGGTTCATTTCTGGTTGATTTATGGAACATTTGAACACATGTAAACTAAGAATTTGGACTTGTAGCAGGGCACCAGCAATTTGATGAAAATTGATGTAAGATTCACAAAATTAGGTTTCAAAGTAAAATGAAGATGTTTTGTTCTATTGAAAATAAATTAATGCATTCCACACAAATTATTACCAGGATGCAAACTATTCCACAATCATAAGCTTTATTGTGATCAAAAGTAAAATAAAATCAAGAAATACAGCAAAATGTAACAAAAGCTTTTACATCAAGTATGAAATTTGATAATAAACTTTTAACATTGATACAGTGGTATTAAACCAAACAGCTTGTTGTAAAATTATTGGAAACATGATTGAATTATCACAGAAATATTTTGAACAATATAACTTCTAATTCTAATTACTCGCAACTCAATCAACCTTTATTTATACAAGTTAATCCCATTGAGCCTCAAGGACTCATTTACAAACTGGATTCCAAAAAAGTTGGGACACTAAACAAATTGGGAATAAAAACTGAATGCAATGATGAGGAGGTGCCAACATCTAATATTTTATTCAGAATAGAACACAAATCACAGATCAAAAGTTTAAACTGAGAGAATGTATCATTTTAAGGGAAAAATATGTTGTTTCAAAATTTCATGGCGTCAACAAATCCCAAAAAAGTTGGGACAAGTCCATTTTTACCACTGTGTGGCATCCCCCCTTCTTCTTACAACACTCAACAGACGTCTGGGGACAGAGGAGACCAGTTTCTCAAGTTTAGAAATAGGAATGCTCTCCCATTCATGTCTAATACAGGCCTCTAACTGTTCAATCGTCTTGGGCCTTCTTTGTCGCACCTTCCTCTTTATGATGCACCAAATGTTCTCTATAGGTGAAAGATCTGGACTGCAGGCTGGACATTTCAGTACCGGATCCTTCTCCTACGTAGCCATGATGTTGTGATTGCTGCAGAATGTGGTCTGGCATTATCTTGTTGAAAAATGCAGGGTCTTCCCTGAAAGAGATGACGTCTAGATGGAGCATATGTTGTTCTAGAACCTGAACATAGTTCTCTGCATTAATGGTGCCTTTCCAGACATGCAAGCTGCCCATGCCACAAGCGCTCATGCAACCCCATACCATCAGTGATGCAGGCTTCTGAACGGAGCGTTGATAACAACTTGGGCTATCCTTGTCCTCTCTGGTCCGGATGACATGGCGTCCCAGTGTTCCATAAAGAACTTCAAATCGTGACTCATCTGACCACAGAACAGTCTTCCATTTTGCCACACTCCATTTTAAATGACCCCTGGCCCAGTGCAAACGTCTGAGCTTGTGGAGCTTCTTAGAAATGGCTTCCTCTTTGCACTGTAGAGTTTCAGCTGCAACCGCGGATGGCATGGTGGATTGTGTTCACTGACAATGCTTTCTGGAAGTGTTCCTGAGCCTTTTCTGTTATTTCCTTGACAGTGGTGTAGTGATACAGGCCCTCTGTCTTGACCTTTAAGTACACCTCTCCGCATCTCTCTGAAACTCTGTGTTACACTTGCTTGAAGCTCAAGGAGACAAGTGGTCACTATCTTCGTTACAATTATTTTGAATTAATGGACACCAATTAATCAGATTGAACTTTCTTTTTAATGTGTGTTAATTCAGAATTGATCAAACAGTATATTTTTGTCATTTCAATGATGATCTGTTACTTGCATGAGTTTGACCTTCTACTGGTTTATGCTTCAATACAAAGTGTGCTCTGAATCTAAAGACATGAGTCAGGGAAAAACTGTTACTTCCTTTTCTGTTTTGTCTTGGTGCTAGACAAAGCTATCTCGGGCTAGTCCAGCTGGCCGTTTATGTAAACAGTTTTCCTGTCTCCGTCACGAGACTTTCTGCCTATGGAATCAAACTCCATCTTTTATTTTGTTAAACCAGCCAGTAGTCATTAAGGAGGTGGGGAAGACCCCACCTCCCCTATAAATGGACTCTTCCGGTATTGCACTTCAGTGTGAAGGAGAGAACTAACTACCAACTCGGTTCTCTGCTCGGGAAAGCTGGAAACGTTCCGGTCATTGTGTCAATTAGACCCACGTTTCAGCTGGAGTTACAGTAAAGCTTACTGTAACTCACTCACTCACTTTCTGAAAGAATTTGTTTTCTGAGGTTTTATTTTGAAAATCAGCCAGTGCGATTGGGACCTGTTTCTGCCGGTGAAGGCGTACACCCGGCTCGTCTGAAGCAGCTACACGCACAAAGTCGACTGGACGTGAGCTGGACCACACAGTCCGTTTGTGTCCACAAACTTCTCAGCCCTTATCTTCCGGGGACTATCGTCACCAGGTAAAGAGGCTTTGTTTGTATGCTGCACGTGTCGGAAGTACAGCCGGACCTGAATGGGAAGGTGCCACCCTGGGGTGTTTCAGAATAATTAACTTCCGTTAACTTAGCTTTCAATCCTTTTATCTTTCATTCTATTTCTTCCTTTTTCATCATAGTAAACTGTAAGTAATGTGCCAACAGAAAGTTGCTAACTGTCTGTTTGTTTTAATTTGAATTCTGGTCAAAGTAGTCTAGTAAATCAGAGCTAATATCGATACAAATGTTTAATGTATTTTTGTGATAGTTTCAATAAAAGGTCTATTTTCTGGTAGACCAACATAAGTTGAAGTCTCTCGTGAAATTACATTTCTGGCTAATCACATCACAGATTTATTGATTTAATCTGAAAAAGTTGAGACCCCGTTTAACTGATGGTAGATTTGTGTAGATAAAATCTGCTCAGATCTTTCATCCGACTATAGGTAAGTCAGTAAACTGACCTCGTTTGTGTTTAATTACACAAACGGCCTATAGATTCCTTACAGTGGCATTCCTGTTTGAGGTGCAGTGACGTTTAAGGGCCCGGAGATCACGAGCATCCAGTAGAGTTTTACGGCCTTGACCCTTATGCACAGCGATTGTTCCAGATTCTCTGAATCTTTTGATGATGTTATGCACGGTTGATGATGATAACTTAAAAGTCTTTGCTATTTTACGCTGGGCAACACCATTCTGGTATTGCTGCGCAACAATGGTGGAATTGATGATCCACTCACCATCTTGGCTTCTGAGAGACACTGACACTCTGAGAAGATCTTTTTATACCCAATCATGTTGTCAATTGAATTAATTAGTGTTAATTGGTCTTCCAGATGTTCATCATTTGGGCAGCACGGTGGCACAACTGGTAGAGCTGCTGCCTCTCAGCGAGAAGGTTGCCGGTTCAAATCCCGGTCCCGGGGCCTTTCTGGGTGGAGTTTGCATGTTCTCCCCGTGCATGCGTGGGTTTCCTCCGGGTACTCCGGTTTCCTCCCACAGACCAAAAAACATGCATGTTAGGCTGATTGGTGACTCTAAATTGACCTTAGGTGTGAGTGAGAGAGTGGATGGTTGTTTGGTGTGAGTGAGACAGGTCCCTCTTGTAAATGAGTCCCCGTGACTCAACGAGGCTAGCCTGTATAAATAAAGGTTGAATGAATGAATTATATGCTTAATTTCCTTTTTCCAGCCACTTATTGCTACTTGTCCCAACTTTTTTGGGATTTGTTGACACTGTGAAATTTTGAATCAACATATTTTTCCTTTAAAATTTTACATTTACTCAGATTAAACTTTTGATCTGTCATCTGTGTTCTATTACGAATAAAATATTGACATTTGCCATCTCCACATCATTGCATTCAGTTTTTATTCACAATTTGTTTAGTGTCCCAACTTTTTTGGAATCTGGTTTGTACAAGAGAGACCTGTTTTCAACAAAAATTGACAACAGCGACAACAATAGACAATCATAAGAGAGGCATACTGATTTTTTTTCCAACAAATTTAACTAAAAAAATGTCACACAAAGAGACATGTAGGAGATGTATGAAGGCAGCAGACCAAGGAGTGATTTAAAAATTAAAATGTACCAGTGGTACAATAGAATCGGACACACAGGCCTTAATAAATCTCTTAAAATAATTAGAAAGTATGCAACAGGACTGTTAACAGGACACCAGCAATCTCCCTGAAATGGTTCAACATGTCATTATGGAATGTCCAGGGCACGAAACAGAAAGAATGCATTTCCATAAATAAATGAATATTAAAGGGGACCACAGATTCAAAATTCAGTTTATAATGTTTTTTTTACTCAACTTTGGGTATGTACTTCATAAAAAAACAGTCCTAGTGCCAAAAAAAATGCACCCAGTGGTTTATTTACTCTAAGTATTTTTATTTATCTTTGATATCATCATCATCATCATCAACTTTATTCAGCAGACTCGTGGTCCACAAAAAAACATAACACACACAACACATACCGAAAAAAAAGAAAGGAATTAAAAAAATATATATAATAAAAAATAAAATCTTATAAAAGACTCGTGTACCAATGATTCCACAGAGCCAACTGGTATCTTAGCGCACTGACAGAGGGATGTGAAAACGTTACAATAAGACTGTTCATGGAGCTGCACAAACGACGCATAAACTTGTACATCAAATTTCTCATGAGCACCTGAAACGTTCTGACATGTGCATTACATGTGCATTACATGTGCATTACAGAACATTTCACTTGCACTGCTGAACCTGGGTTTTTTAAGCAGAATTCTCAGGGAGTCATTATAAGCAACCTTAAGCTTCTGCATGCTAGCTTTTTTAAATTTACACCACAGAGGAGCTGCATACAAGGATGTACAGTAAGCTTTAAACAAACATATTTTTACCTCATTAGTGCACATGTGAAACTTCCTCCTCAGAATGTTTGCCTGGGCGTACAACATGCGACACTGTCGATAAATGTCATCATCATCACATAGCTGGTCAGTGATGTAGTGACCCAGATATTTAGTTTTTGAGCAAACATTTAACTTTTGTCCTGACAAAAAGAAATCAGGGAAACAGAGTTGTTTGTCTGCTTTAGTCCTACATATTAGCACAACCGTTTTCTTAGCATTGTACTGCACATCAAATCTCAGCCCATAATCAGAGCAGATATTCAGTAACTGTTGAAAACCAGCACTGCTGGGCGAGAGGACAGCCAGGTCATCAGCATACATAAAGTGATTAACCAGGGTATCACCGATCACACATCCAGTTTTACAGAGGTTCAATTCTTTTGACAGGTCGTCCATATAAATGTTAAACAGGGCAGGTGAAAGAAGCCCACCCTGACGCACACCGTTACTCACACCAAAGGAAGCAGAGATGTTATTTCCCCATTTGACATGCATTTTCTGGTTAGAATACCAGTAAACTAAAATTCGTATAATAATATCTGGAACACCTCTCTGTTTTAATTTGTCAAATAACTTGTAATGATTGACACGATCAAATGCCTTAGAGGCATCAATAAACCCAATTAACACAGATGATTTTTTTGATAGATATGCTCTTGCTGCCTCTTTCAGGCCATAAATACAGAAATCAGTTCCCAACTTGGCTTTAAAACCAAATTGATTATCTGTTGTACTAATAAACTGATTAAGACGATCAAGCAAGATTTTTTCTAACACTTTAGAGATCACACTAGCTAAAGCTATTGGTCTGTAGTTATTAAGGCTACCAACCTTACTAGTTTTGTCCTTAATTACCGGCACAAGAGTGATAGATAATAAAGAATCAGGCAACTGTCCATGGGTTAGAAACCCAGAGAAACAAATTGCAAGCAGCACAGCCACTTTTTGGCTAGCATATTTCAGATGTTCTGCTGTAATGCCATCAGAACCTGTTGCCTTATTCTCACACAAGTACGCTATAGCCTGCTGGACTTCACTAGGGGTTATAACCACATCACTCTTAGGAATATTTCCCAGTCCATATGGTTCACTTTTTACACAGTTAAATAAAGCAGAATAGTGCTGTCTCCATAGCTCTGCTATATTATGAGCCCCAGATACGCCCTCTATGGTACTGGGGAATAATGCAGCAGACCTGTTTAAAGCTCTGACATCGTTCCAAAAGCCAATGGCATTATTACAAAGCAGTTTTTCAGCCATAGAGTCTGCTCTCATGTTCTGTTCATATTTGGAAATGTACCGAATAGCATATTTAAACTTTGCACTGGTTATTTTTTTATAATCAAGAATAGTCCCATTTCTTGGTCTACCTGCTTCTACCCACATCTTATATGCCTGTTTCGCTTCTGCATGGTATCCTGACACATATTTATTCCAACCTGGCCTGATGTTATTAGTCTTTCTGCATGTAAGGAATGATCTTGTAGACTCACTCAAAGCACCCACAATGCCATCATACATAGTATGAAGGTCTATACAGTGAGAGATATCACTGCAATTAACATAGAAACACTTCGTTTTCGCTTCCTGCGGTTTGTGACATCACAAACCGCAGCCACAACCCACCTCAAACCTGAGTCCAGCCCCTCACCTGATTCCTGATTTCATCTCATCTTTTGTTTAAATGTTCTTAATTTCATGTGTACAGCACTTTATTGCAGCTGTGGTTGTTTTAAATGGCTTTATAAATAAAGTATAATTGTTATTTTTACGTTTTAGTTCAATTTTTAGCGATCGCTCCCAACACGCAGCCGGCAGAAATATAACGAGCAGACCGCCGGCGAAGACACCATCTGCGTGCGGGAACTGCTGGCTACTGTTGGCTTTTGAGGTCCGGGGGTCCGGTCAGAGGTTGCCTCATGCGGATAAATTAACTGGAGACACTCGGTGAACTTTGTGTGTGTGTGGACTGAAGCAGCTCGCTCCCAAAGCGCCGCATGCAACGAGCGGAGCTAAGCACCGCCCGCCCAGAAAAGCTATCTTTAGCCTTGGAGGTGGGCTAATGCTAAAAGGAGCTGCAAATGGCGGTGCGCGCAGACGGCTTTTGGTAAGTTATCTTAAGCTAGCACTAACAGTAAGTCAAATGAGTAATTAAAAAAAGAGCTAATTTTAAAACAACAACATATTAGAGATACTGGCTGTTACAGAGGGCGGAGTAAATGCAAACAGATTTTTGTAGGGCGTGGCATTCATAAACCGGTCGTTTAGAACGGAAGTCAGAAAATGCATAACTAGAAAGGGGATATTTTATTATCTAAGAATTATTTTGTGCATTAAATTGAATGAATATGGTCTGGATAACCCACAGAAATACCATAAAATTTTAAAAAACCAATATGTGGTCTCCTTTAAATTTACAATGAGGGATGTTTTTAGTAGTGAAATTCAGTAAAGTTAAAGATCAAATTATTATTTTCTTGAAAAATACAAACTTAATAGAGAGAATTTAGTCAAGTTATTAAATTAATTTTACAGAATTATTATTTTTCCCTTGTTTATCTCCTGTCCCCACTCCAGCTCAATAGGTGGCGGTAATGCACATTAGTTGGTCTGCCAATCGCCATTAAAAAAAACAAGAAGAAGGGACTATTCAACACTAGAATGACTATAGCGCATTAATAGACTTGCTATTTTGGTTATGACAGGTGTACGATAATTTCCCTCAAAATACGATAATTTTATGTCTCTAGTACGATAATCCTACGTTTTTCACCTGGCAACACTGATCATTAGTTGGATGCAGTATTTTTTATTTTTGTACATTTTCCATTTGTTAATTTTCCTATTAAACTTTTTTGCTCAAGTGGTGTCTCCTTGAACATTAAATTTTCTAAACATATTTTACAATGTTAAGTGTGTATAGTGTTTGTTTAAATCCAAACTGGAAGTTAAGAAAAATTTCTATTCGCATTTGACCTTTGCTGAATCCTAAGAAAAGATTACCAGAATCTGCTCAACTGTTATTACGTTACAAATTTTTTTATTCTAGGATGAAGTCAGATAAAAACAGTCAAAAATTCAGAAAGGACAGTTTTCAGTTATCAACCGTCCAACTGTGGCCCCTGAGAGATTCAGCTGAAAGACCTGGTGCAACTTTTATTTGAACCTGCAGAGATTTGAACAGCTGATCTGAAGCAAACAGGCAGGTGTTCAACTGAACTGACCACTCATGCTGTTTGATGGTCTCCTCCATCATCCATCCATCCATCCATCCATCCATCCATCCATTATCTTCTGCTTCCAGGTCGTGGGGGCAGCAGCTTTACCAGGGAGACACAGACATCAACAGCCACCTCTTCAGCTCTTCTAGGACCCCACGGCATTTGCAGACCAACTGACTAATTAATAAGTAATACTTTAATGTTTTTAAATTTAATGAAAGACAAACCTTTAACATTAAAGGACAAAATTTAACCAAATTATTTTCAAGTCTGTAGCTTATTGTAAAAGCAGTTTCAAAGATCACAGTGTGACATTTTGCAATTTTAACATGAACCTTGTGCATATCTAAATAATAAAAGTGAAGCTTTTTTTAATCAGAGTCAGAGAATCTTTATTGTCATTTGCACCGCATGTGGTACATGTGATGAAATGAGATTATGTACACATGGTCCCAGTTACATCCAACAACAAAATGTAAGAGAAAAACAGTAATAACATCTAGGATGTAACTAAGAAAAAACATCAACTAGAAATACACTAAGCACTAATGTAATAGAAAAACATCATTACAAACAGCAGCACAATATTCATTCATTCATTCATTCAACCTTTATTTATACAGGCTAGCCTCGTTGAGTCACGGGGACTCATTTACAAGAGGGACCTGTCTCACTCACACCAAACAACTAATATATTTATATCTTTATTGTAAAAATCTATACTAAAATGGAAAATACATGGGTTTAAAGCAGGCAGGGAAGGCAACAAGGTAGGATTATTAATCAGGTTTAAAAGTTACATCTCATGAAGTACTCCATTAGAGCATGACATCTCTTCCACAACATTCTGTGGAAAAGCCTTTAGGGTGTTCTTCTTCTAGTGGTGGTTAGTAAATAGCTTAAGGGAGCACTACCGCCACCAGGTGGTAAGAAGAGTTGGATTCTGGACCCTGCCTACAGAACGGGTACAGAAGTGTAAATGGAAACACAACCACACACGAGCTGAACTGAACTGCACCGTAACAGTGGAAAAGGGGCATAGGTGTCTCGTTCAGAAAAGAGAGTTGATTATCAGAGAGATTTAATTATCATAGTCAGAATGGAACCAGGGGTGGTCAGGATGTAGACTCATCCTGACTTGGGAGATTAACACAAACAAAAGAAGTGGGTAGGAGACACAGTGTCTCTGAGGACGTTCTGTGTCTTTGAGGGACACTTTTGTCTCTGATAAGGCCTTGGTTGGATGGACGCTACATAATTTATAAAAAAAAAAACAATTATAAGGTTAAATCAAAAAAGGCGTTCAATACAGGATCAACTGGACTTTATTTGTTGCAGAAAACGTTTCGACTTCTGTCCAGAAGTCTTTTTCAGAAGTCGAAACGTTTTCTGCAACAAATAAAGTCCAGTTGATCCTGTATTGAACGCCTTTTTTGATTTCATCATGTCCTGGACGACTGAGAATCTTCACCAGCAATTATAAGGTTAGTTTCATTAAAACTAGGGATGCACTGATTCACTTTAAAAAAAAACTTTTGATCCGATCACGATACCTAAATCTGGATGTTGACCGATACTAAAACTATTCAGATAAAATCATCATTATTGATTTTATATGAGGCTGTAATCATCTCCTCTCTACAGACAAGTACAATTTGTACAAACATAAGCATGCATGTCCAAAAACGCAACTTGAGGTAAGTTTTAATGTTGGATAAGTTTCAAAGTTAGAATTAAATCCTGCTAACACAAAGCATGTTTTTATTCCTAGCTTTAAAGTCAGAGTCAGTCAGTCATAGAGTTTTACTGTCATACACACCACATGTGGTACATGGGGTGGAATGAGATTATGTACACAGGGTCCCAGTTACATCCCACAACAAAATGTAAAAGAAAAACAGTAATAAGGTCTAAGATATGAACTAAGAAAAACATCAACTAAATATACACTAAGCATCAATAGTATAAAAACAATATGCTGAAGTGGATATTAAAGTGGCCTTGCTCAAGGGCCCAGAGTGGGGCAGATGAGGGTGGAGACAGGTGTCACCGCTTCACTTATCCCACCCACATTCTTGATGTTGTCGGTACCGGGGCTTGAACCGGCGATCTTCCGATCACAAGCTCACCTTCTTAACCTCTGTGCCACCACTTCCACCCATTTTATTTTTTCATTTAAATAACTTTCTTTTATTTTTCCAGTTCATATACTTTTTTATGATCGTCTACTGTTGTACTGATAAATATGTCCTGGAGGGTAAATGTAAACTATATCTTGGCTGCAAATATTCAATCAAGCAGCGAAGCAGGCAGTCTGATTTCAGTCAGCTGCACTCAGTCTGCTCCTCCTCCGAGACGGGCAGACTGAGCGCAGCTGACAGATATTAGACAGCCTGCTTCGGACTAAACGAGAGGAACACACCGCTGAAGCCAGGGAGCTCGAACGTCCAAAGTAAAACTAACTTTACAACAGTGCCTGGTTAAACAATCCTTGTGCTCTTTAATGTGGTGCTTTTTCAGATGTTTATTAAGTTTGATGTATTGTAGGTCACAACGGAGCTTTCTTCTCTTGGTACAGCGGCTCTGCAGACATTGCACGTTGCTGTCTTGTGGTGTTTAGTGTAAAATACTTCCACACAGCGGACATGTTGAGATGAAAAGTTGGTTAGCCGTTAGCCACAGTGCTGCTCTCAGTCCTCATGTATTTACTCACATTTTAGCTGGCTTCAAACTATGAAATGAATTTCCTTCAGAAAATCCATTCCATAGTTTGATTCCCTGCCTTGCAGAGCAGCCGGCAGGGAATCACATGTGGAGATGTTTCAGCAGACATAGACATTCATCATGGATCGGAAATCTCTGCAGATTGTATCGGAAAAATCCGATAGGTAAATTATGCTGGTATAGGAGGCCGAGGCCAATACTGATACCAGATCAGCCCCATCCTTAATTAAAACACAATTAGTTCATCTGCATGAGAAATCTGTTAATTAACCAAGTAAATAACTGATTAAATAACAATTCTCTCAGGAATTACATGAACAACATTTCATGGGGTCTGACTGTTTGAAAAAACTATTTGATTGGTTGGTTGGTTCTCTCTACATATTGCACAACCACTGAACCAGTATTTTAGAACCAACATCTATAGTCCAAATTATGATCTAAGGTTTAATTAGTTTGTTTTCAAAGTATTCTTGAGAAATTAGGAGCAAATCATAGATTAGGAACCTGTTCAAAAATTGTTACAGAATATATTTTACAAAATCAAAATTAATTTTATTTGGGTGTTAAAACACCAGTTGCATCTCATGGCCTATAATAATTATTTTAATATTTTCTGGTAGAACGTTTCCACTCCAGTGCGGACTCTCATGTGTGAATGTAAACTTGCCTTCTGACTAAACATTTCTCCACAAAGTTCACAAGGAAACGGCTTGTCTCCAGTGTGGACTCTCGTGTCTGTTTACCGTATTTTCCACCCGATAAGTCGCACCGCCCTAGAAGTCGCTTTGTCCAATTATATCCAATAAATTGAAAGAATCCATAAATACGTAGTTTCGCCCTATAAGTCGCATCTATTATATGTCACCGCTGACGAGTCGCTTATGTTACGCGTCACCGCTGACAACCCGAAATGTGGGCCGGTGGTTAGCTCTGATGAAAATGGCTGCCACACGGAAGGACTTTAACTAGATTAACACGGTAAAAACAATTATTTGTTTGCTGAAAAATATAGCAAAGATGTGTCTTAGCTGAACTTTTCCTTAAAGGTTCACTATGTAACTTTGTAATGCAGTCTGTAACTTTTCTAACAATATATTTTTAACATATTTCTTCACTCTGTCACTATCTACTGACAGACTGATGTTAGACAAAGTAATCTCTGAAAAAAACTATAGTCCCCTTGCTTCTCTATCAGCATTTATAAAAACACTAAAAACACAGAGTGACCCGGACAATGACCAGCCAATAAAAACAGAGTTGTTTGTCACGCCCCAACCCACGCCCCCGCCTGTCCCAGCCCCAGCGCCGCGCACATTCTCATTCAAAGGATTGCAAAGCGATGCAGGACTGTTTTGTATGTGACACAAATGTATTAAATATCCCTTCTTCATCCCAGAGCTGGACTTTTGTTTTTTTTTTGCCAAAAGTCAAGTGATCGCTTCATCCTTCACTGACAGAAATGAGGAAGTCACGAGCGAATTAAATCATGTCCAACGTAGCTGCGTGAAGCTCTGCTGATTTCAGGGTGTTTTTGTGTTGTTGGACCAGTGATTCATGGTTTTATTATATTTTTTAGAACGTTTTATTAACATATAATCACAGAACTTCGCAGCGCTGAGACGGGACATGCAGAGGAGGTGGAGCATTCCAGACCTGCACTGACAGAAATGAGGAAGTCACGAGCGAAATAAATCATTTCCAACATGGCTGCGTGAAGCTCTGCTGATTTCAGGGTGTTTTTGTGTTGTAGGACCAGGTCTCATGGTTTTATTATTTTTTTTAGAACGTTTTATTAACATATAAACACAGAATATTGAAGCGGCTCGAGCGGACATGCAGCAGGGGGCGGAGCAGAACTCAAGTTCAGCAGAAGCACGGACTGTGGCAGAATGCTTTTCCCTGCTGAAAATATTTCTAAGTCCGGAGCAAAACAGAAACGTACACATAGCAGCTTTAATAAATGCACGTAATTGTCAAATCAGCTGGATTAAAAAAAGTAGTTTCGCTAGTGCACCCGCACGGGTGGGACCGCAGCATTTTCTTTAAAATTCAGCAAGATGACCACATTTTTTTGCTGACATTATAGCAAAAGTGTTTCTGAGCTTAACCGTTCCTTAATAAATTCACGTAATGGTCAAAATCTGCTGGATTTAAATTGTTTTGCATTGACATCTTCCAAACGGTCGCGCGCACTGCAAAAATAAATTATAAATAAATCGAATTTTAGCTCAAACATCTCATTCAGCTAACAGTTTGTAAATGTCCACCCAGTAATTACTTTCTGTAAGTTTGAACAAAATCTGTGGTTCATGAGCTATTTTGCAAAATAGTACCCATTAAAAACACGGAGCTAACATCTACGTTGCTAAAACTTCAAATTTTAGCTCTAAACATCTCATACAGCTAACAGTTTGTAAAAGTCCACCCAGTAATTACTTTCTGTAAGTTTCAACAAAATCTGTCCTGTGGTTTAGTAGTTCATACCTCCAGAGCAGGAAGCCGGGCTGCGACAGAGTGCGTCCGACCAGAGGAGGCTGCCGTCGGACACGTGAGGTGGGAAAGGTCGTGTACCCTAGCGGACAAAAGTGGTACTGCAGCCCTATCGGCCAAAAGTGGTATTGCGCGATTTTTTGCCAAAATGAAAATCGGTCATATCTGAGCCAAAAATTGGTCTAAGAATTTGATGGGAAAAAATCCATAAATATGTCGCTTCGCATGGCGCACATCGCAGGGCATGCAAATTAAGAAAAAGGGTGCGACTTAAACGCCGGAAAATACTGTAAATGTGTTTTATGACTAAATATTTGTCCACAAAGTTAACATGGAAACGGCTTGTCTCCTGTGTGGATTCTTATGTGTTTGTTTAAATTTGTCTTATGACTAAATCTTTGTCCACAAAGTTCACATGGAAACGGCTTGTCTCCTGTGTGGATTCTTATGTGCGAGTTTAAATTTGTCTTCTGTCTGAATCTTTGTCCACAAATTTCACAAGGAAACGGCTTGTCTCCTGTGTGGATTCTTATGTGCGAGTTTAAATTTGTCTTCTGACTAAATCTTTGCCCACAAAGATCACAAGGAAATGGCTTGTCTCCTGTATGGACTCTCATGTGTGAGTTTAAACTTGTCTTCTGACTAAATCTTTGTCCGCAAAGTTCACAAGGAAACGGCTTGTCTCCTGTGTGGACTCTCATGTGTGAGTTTAAATGTGTCTTCTGACTAAATCTTTGTCCGCAAAGTTCACAAGGAAACGGCTTGTCTCCTGTGTGGACTCTCATGTGTATGCTTAAAATTTTCTTCTGACTAAATCTTTGTCCACAAAGTTCACAAGGAAATGGCTTGTCTCCTGTGTGGACTCTCATGTGTTTGTTTAAATCTGCCTTATGACTAAATCTATGTCCACAAAGATCACAAGGAAATGGCTTGTCTCCTGTGTGGACTCTCATGTGCGAGTTTAAATTTGCCCTATGACTAAATCTTTGTCCACAAAGATCACAAGGAAATGGCTAAGGCTTGTCTCCTGTGTGGACTCTCATGTGTTTGTTTACATGGTCCTTCCGACTAAATCTCTGTCCACAAAGTTCACAAGGAAACGGCTTGTCTCCTGTGTGGACTCTCATGTGTTTGTTTAAAGCATCCTTCCGACTAAATATCTGTCCACAAAGTTCACAAGGAAACGGCTTGTCTCCTGTGTGGACTCTCATGTGTTTGTTTACATGGTCCTTCCGACTAAATCTTTGTCCACAAAAATCACAAGGAAATGGCTTGTCTCCTGTGTGGACTCTCATGTGTGTGTTTAATTGTGATTTGGAAGTAAATATTTTACCACAGTCATCACAGCTTATTGATTTTGGCCTTGCCTGGACTTTCATGCGTGACTCTATATTTTTCTTCTCTCCAACACATTTCTTATTAAGCAGACAGCTTGAAGACTTCACTCCTGAATGACTTGTCATGTGTCTTTGAAGAGTCAGGTTACTGACATACTGCTTACCAGACTCAGAGCAGCTCAAAGATTTGTTAACAGTTTTTACTTCTGATTCAGGAGCCCTGCTCTCCTTCCAGTCTTTCATACTGTCTTCACGTTCTGATTCAGAGTCTGATGAGTTCTTTAGCAGAGAGTCAGGATTGGTCATTTCACCATCCTCTTCATCGTCCTCGATAACGTCAGTCTTTGAAGAGCTGGAACTGCCTTTGAGAGTCTTTAAATCTGGGTTCCTGGTAAGTTTTTTTTATTTAAATCCTCCTCACTCTTTAAAGAAACTATAGTGACCTAAAATCTGATATTGGTCTCCTCCATATTAAGTTGGTCACCCACCAGACTGGTCTAAGGGTCTTTTCTTCCACTTTATGATAAGAGGCTCTGGGTCCTGCTGGTCAACATCAGGCCTTCAGTCTTGTGGAGCTTCTTCTTCTTAATCAGCTCTAAACAAAGGCAGAAACACATGTACAATAAAGACAATGTTACAAACACACACACACACACAAGGTGTTGTCGCATTGCACAGCCCTCAACGGCCCAGCCCGCCCCGCCCCGGCTTCTAACCCGGGTTCGTCATGTTCACATTTGCCTTTTCGGCCGGGCGTCAACCCTCGTTTTGGAACCGGCCCGATGGAGGTTCTGATCGGGCCGAGCTCCCGGGCCCAGTTCGACGTCATGTACTGCTCATCATTTGTTTGCAACAGGGGCGGGACAGCTGCGTGGACTGGAGCTGCTTTCACGGAAGTGAGGGAGCGAACACGGAAGGACTTTACATGATTAACACAGTAAAAACAATTATTTGTTTCTAAAATTAAGGCAAAGATAGGTCTTAATCTGAACGTGTCCTTAATAAATTCACGTAATGTTCAAAACTGCTGGATTTTAAAAACTAGGATCGCCACGAGCATGTGCGCGGGTGGCTTTATGTCTAAAATGTAGCTCAATGAACGCTTAAAAATATATATTTCATAGCTGACTTTATAGCACGAGGGTTCCTGAGCTTAACCTATTCCTTAATAAATTCACGTAGTAGTCTAATCAGCTGGATTTAACAAAGTAGGTTGCCACGAGCACGCGCGCGGGTGGGGTCGGCTTTATTTCTTTAAAATGTAGCTGAAATAAACACTTTAAAATATATTTCATAGCTGACTTTATACCACGAGGGTTCCTGAGGTTAACCATTCCTTAATAAATTCACGTAGTGGTCAAATCTGCTGCATTAAAATTGATTTGCTTTGAATTTTTCCAAACCTGTCGCATGCGCTACGAAAATAATTATAAAAAAATCGAATTTTAATTCAAATAACTCCAACAGCTTATAGTTTGTACTGAACATCTTGTGATTACATTCTGTTAGTAAAAAAAAAAAAACTGCAGTGTTGTTTTTGACGTATTTGCATTTATATGCCAAAATATAAAAGAGGGAAAAAAACAAAGCTAGCCTGCATACATTTCTGTCTATAAAAAAAAAATCGAATTTTAATTAAAATAACTCCAACAGATTAAAGTTTGTACAGGAACATCTTGTGATTACATTCTGTTAGTTAAAGAAAATATCTGCGGTGTGGTTTATGAACTATTTGATATGTGTTACAAAGTACTAGTAGGAAAAAAAAGAAGATAGCCTCCACATACTTATATCTATAAAAAATTGAATTTTATTTTCCATCCATCCATCCATCTTCTTCCGCTTATCCGGGGTCGGGTCGCGGGGGTAGCAGCCTAAGTAGGGAGGCCCAGACTTCCCTCTCCCCAGCCACTTGGAGCAGCTCCTCTGGGGGAATCCCAAGGCGTTCCCAGGCCAGCCGAGAAACATAGTCCCTCCAGCGCGTCCTGGGTCTTCCTCTGGGTCTCCTCCCGGTGGGACATGCCCGGAACACCTCACCAGGGAGGCGTCCAGGAGGCATCCTAACCAGATGCCCGAGCCACCTCAACTGGCTCCTCTCGATGTGGAGAAGCAGCGGCTCTACTCCGAGTCCCTCCCGGATGACTGAGCTTCTCACCCTATCTCTAAGGGAGAGTCCAGCCACCCTGCGGAGAAAACTCATTTCAGCCGCTTGTATCCGAGATCTTGTTCTTTCGGTCATAACCCAAAGCTCATGACCATAGATGAGGGTGGGAACGTAGATCGATCGGTAAATTGAGAGCTTTGCCTTTTGACTCAGCTCTCTCTTCACCACGACAGACCGGTACAGCGCCCGCTTCACTGCGGACGCTGCACCTATCCGCCTATCGATCTCACGCTCCAGTTTTCCCTCATTCGTGAACAAGATCCCGAGATACTTAAACTCCTCCACTTGGGGCAGGACCTCCTCCCCGACCCGGAGAGGGCATGCTACCCTTTTCCGGCTCAAGACCATGGCCTCGGATTTGGAGGAACTGATCCTCATCCCGGCCGCATCACATTCAGCTGCAAACCGCTCCAGCGAAAGCTGTAGATCACGAGCTGATGAAGCCAATAGGACCACATCATCTGCAAAAAACAGAGAAGCGATTCTAAGGTCACCAAAACGGATCCTCTCAACACCTTGGCTGCGCCTAGAAATTCTGTCCATAAAAGTTATGAACAGAATCGGTGACAAAGGGCAACCTTGGCGGAGTCCAACTCTCACCGGAAACGAGCCTGACTTACTGCCGGCAATGCGGACCAAGCTCTGACACCGGTCGTACAGGGACCTAACAGCCCTTATCAAAGGGCCTGGTACCCCATACTCCCGGAGTACCCCCCACAGAACCCCCCGAGGGACGCGGTCGAATGCCTTCTCCAAGTCCACAAAACACATGTAAACTGGTTGGGCAAACTCCCACGCACCCTCCAGGACCCTGCTGAGGGTGTAGAGCTGGTCCAGTGTTCCACGACCAGGACGAAAACCACACTGCTCCTCCTGAATCCGAGGTTCGACTATCCGACGGACCCTCCTCTCCAGAACCCCTGAATAGACCTTACCAGGGAGGCTTAAGAGTGTGATCCCCCTATAGTTGGAACACACCCTACGGTCCCCCTTTTTAAATAGGGGAACCACCACCCCAGTCTGCCAATCCAAGGGAACTGCCCCAGATGTCCACGCGATATTGCAGAGTCGCGTAAGCCAACACAACCCTACAACATCCAGAGCCCTAAGGAACTCCGGGCGAATCTCATCCACCCCCGGAGCCTTGCCACCGCGGAGCTTTTTAACCACCTCGGCGACCTCAGCACCAGAGATCGGAGAACCCGACCCAAAGTCCCCAGGCTCTGCTTCCTCAGTGGAAGACGTGCCAGTAGGATTGAGGAGGTCTTCGAAGTATTCCGCCCACCGACTCACAACATCCCGAGT
>JBBPBX010004385.1:34928-46746 GCA_038048925.1 Garcialebias charrua | reverse complement strand
TGTCTCCTCCAGGCTCGACTACTGCAACTCCCTGTTTATTGGAATCCCTGGCAAAAACCTTCAGAAACTTCAATATATTCAAAACAGTGCAGCAAGGATCTTGTTGAGAGTTCGTAAATTTGAACATATTACGCCCATTCTCCATAACCTTCATTGGCTTCCTGTCGCCTACAGAATTCAGTACAAAACTGCTCTCATCACACATCAATGCTTACACGGAACTTCACCAGATTATCTGAAGGATATTCTTATTCCATACTCATCCACCCGTTCGCTGCGGTCACAGAACAGTAATCTCCTTCACATTCCGAGAACCAAATTAAGGACCATGGGTGACCGGGCTTTCAGTGTGGCTGCCCCCCGCCTGTGGAACTCTCTTCCTGACTGTCTGAGAGCCCCACAGTCTGTGGTTGACTTTAAGAGCGGCTTGAAGACCTTTCTTTTCAACCGAGCATACTCTACCTCCTCATGATTCTACTTTTGATCTTAGCTGATACTGTTATTGATTTTAATTGTTTTATTATTTGTTTTATTGACATTTAATTCTGTTGCACCTTGTAGCACTTTGAGATTTTCATTAATGAAAAGTGCATTATAAATTGAATTCATTATTATTATTATTATTATATAAAGGTTGATTAAAGGTCAGTACGGATTTACGAGATTTTCATCTTACGAGAGCCTCGCACATACGGAACTCGCTCGTAAGTCGGGGACCACCTGTATATTGTTTGTTTAAAAACATACTGGAAGTTAAGAATATTTGCATTTGACCTTCATTATTATATTACAGGGCCAATTAAAACCTAATTAATTCCTAATCTGTAGCTTACTGTAATAATAGTGAACAAACACGTCATATCCTTATTTGCGCTTTTCGGTAAGAACTCCCCACCCACTTCAAGAGAACTCTCCGCACAATGCAAAATGAGCGGGGCCGGGCCAGGGCCGGGGAGGGCTGCGCAGTGCAAAAACGGCACACACACACACACACACACACACACACAATTTTACCCTCACCATCACCATCTTCTAGGGGTGTAATGGTACACTAAAATCACATTTCGGTTTGGTTCAGTTTCAAGGAGGGTTCGGTTTCATTTCATTTACCCTTTATTTATACAGATAGTAGCATAGAGCCACGAGAACTCATTTTCAAGAGAGACCTGTTTAGGGAGCAGATGGTGGGGGTTAAGGGCCTTGCTCAGGGGCCCAGAGTGGGACAAATGAGGGTGGAGGCAGGTGAGGGTGTTTCACCTTTTTCCACCCACATTTTTTGATGTCGTCGGTACCGGGGCTTGAACTGGCGATCTTCCGATCACAGATCCACCGTCTCTAACCACTGCGCCACCACTCCCCCCGGTTAATTTTCGGTAAAAAAAAGACAAAATAAAGACTTACAAAATGTTTATTTTAAAAATATGCCAAGTAAACAATACGTTTGTATAAAAATAAATAAAAGCGACCCATTTGGGTGATATATTAAATAAACGGCACTCTTTACAATAAATTTTACTAACAATAATAAAATCTTAATAAATACAATAACAGTCAGAACCAGAACAATGAGCAGCAATAGACCATTTACAACCTAACTAATCAAGTTTTAAGTTTTTGTCCAAAAATATCAACTTGTCCACATTTTCTGCTAAAAGCACAGATCTAGTTGCAGTGAATATCTCCAGCAGTGGAGAAAATCATCTAAAAAACAACAACCAGCAGCAGTGTGGCTGTATTTCTCCTCATTACTCACAACCTCTTCTTGGACCTGCTCCCTCAGGTGGGACAGGTCCCTGGAAAAGGTCAGAGTTCAGTCATCACAGACTTCTTAGCTGCAGGTGATCTCTGGTGGATTTCCCTGAAGAGGAAGAAGTCAGCTGCTATCTCTGTCCCAGACTGGAAATAAAACACAAAGAGGTTAAAAAAAAGAGTTAATAAGATTATAATTTTAAATTAAAAAGGTTAATTAGATAATAATAATAATAATAACAATAATAATAATAATAATAATAAAAGAACATTACCTCTTTCTTCAAAAAAGTGTTTAATACAGAAACAACTGGACTTTATTTGTACATACCTACAAACACAGAAGGGATGAAAAAGGTGAAAAACGTTGCGCCAAACCCCCCCGGAAGATTTTGTAATTTTTTTAACATGCTTCAGGTAAAAGTCATTTACTAACCTAATTTAATGAGGACATAAATAGGAAAGATAGTGTCAACCAAAAAATTAATAACCAACAGCAGCAAGTAAAATACAGCAGAACATTTAGCTAACAATGCGCTGCTCCGGTTCAACAGGTGCATTTAAAAACAGTCTTAAGACTTATCTCTTCAGACAGGCTTTTGGTTAATTTTGTACATTGATTTTAGAGTTTGTTATGTTTTACCTTTTTGTATAGTACTTCTGTGATTTTATGATTTTATTTTTCCTTTTGTAAAGCACTTTGTGACTCTCATGTCTGTGAAATGTGCTATATAAATAAAACTAGGGATGTGCCGATCGATCGGAAACCGATCAATCGTCACCGATAATCATTAAAGCGGATGTGATCGGCTTTTGCCTTCAATTACCGATCACAGAGCCTGTGATGCGAAGTTTGCTAACTGCAAAACGTGCGACGAAAAAGTACCTCGTGGAAGAATTTCAACGAAGTCCTTCAACACAACAAACCTAATTCGTCATTAAAATGTTTTAATACGTTTTAATAACTTACCAAAAGCCGTCTGCCAGCGCCGCCATAAGCAACACCTGTTAGCATGTAGCTCCACCGAGTAGCTCCACCGAGTCCGCTCCGCTGCGCAGTTACGGGCAGTCCAGTTTAGCTGCGGCTTCAAAAAGGCTGTCGGCTTTGTTATTCCAAGTTAGCTGGGTGTCCCCCGATATCTTCTGCTTCCAGTCCGACATCGAGGCGAGCTCCAGGAACCTCTGATCGCACAAAGCCGGCTGTCTGCTGCAGGTCCGGTTTAGCATGTTAGCCTTAGCTCATACCATGAGCTGCTGGTCTCGCGCGGTGCTGTGTGAGCGCTCGGCGGAGCGCTCGCGGCTGCTGCTCCAGTCCTGAGACATTCACAGAGTTCAGGGAGTGTTTCCAGTTAATTTATCCGTATGAGGCATCCTCTTATGGGAGAAACAGTCCTCCAAAAGCCGACTGCCGAGTGTGGAGGCGGTATTTCCTGGTTCTTCTTCTTCTTCTATAGAGTTTAATGGCGGTTGGCGAACTCATATTAAGCGCATTACCGCCACCTGGTTCCCGCAGGAAGTTGTTCAAAAAAGCACGAAATTATTTAAAAAAAATAATAATAATGATACTTTACGTATTTATAAAGCCATTTGTAAAAACAGCCAACAGTGCAGCTTTAAGTAGCAAATGGGGTATTTTAGTTTTTTATATGAAGTAATAGATGTGTTTTTTTTAAAACAATAAAATACCTTTTTTTATTTATTGAAAGTTAGTAATGTAAACATTTTTCTTTGATAATGCAGTTGATAATTACTTTTATTTACTTTGTTCTCTGAAATAAATTAGTAAAAATAATATTTTTAAAGTTTTTCAGACAAAAACATATTTTTAAAATATGTTTTTGTCTGAATTATGGTGATTTTATGGTTCTGAAAATAACATGAGTGCTGCTTCTGGCTACAAGATCTGAAAAGTTTTCAGATCTTGTAGCCAGAAGCAGCACTCATAAATTACAGGTAAGCCATTTGATCGGTGATCGGTTTATGTGATCGGCTCACATATAGGCAATCGGTTTTTTGATCGGTATCGGTGATCGTCACACATAGGTGATCGGTATCGGTATCGGTTTCAAAAAACCTGATCGGCACATCCCTAAATAAAACTTACTTACTTACAGTACTTACTAACAGTAAAAACTAATTTCTTAAATTTTTTGCCCGAAAATTTTGAATAAAGTAGATGCCATTTCTTGCATTCTGGTGTATTTTAACAAGTTGTAAAACATCTACGTTTACCTACATGTAAACACGATTCACTAACTATTTTAGAGACATCTAACAAAATAAAGTCAGGTCCTGTGGACAGATTTAAAAATTGTTGAAATTATTATTGATCATGCATCAGGATATTTTAGAGACACCTCATTCAACTAGTTTATAAAGACATCATCCTGTTTTTAAACTCACTCCTGTGGCTAAGATAATGAAATTAATGTGACAATTTATCACAGTGACTTTAGGGGTGCAACTGACTTTTAATTTGTTAATTTTTATTTAGTTTTATTTGTAACACAACATGCCATTTTACTAAACAATGGTGACACTCAACTGCATGTATAAAAATAAGAATATTAACTTTACCCAATGAACAGGTGACATTTTAATAACCACCAACAGTGAATTTAGGAGGGGCTTTTTACAGTTTTCTGATTTAGTGATAGACTCATCACTGATTTTAACTATTTTACTTTCCAGACAATGGGCCTCATGCAAGAACATGTTCGTATTTTTATCCTAAATTTCTCTTACTTTTGTTCGTATGAAGTGTTCGTACGAACATGCCACGTCAGATTCAACAAATTCTTCTATCCTCGGGAAAAGTGTGTAAATGAGCTGCGTACGTATGATGAATTCCACCTGTTCTATCCACGTGCTCGTGCACGCGGAGAGGTTATTTACATAATTCCCACCCCTCAAAACACCATATAAGGCTACGTTTCCTGCCTCAGAGAGCAGGAAGTGTTCATTCATAAGACAGGTCGGTCCGGCTTTTATGCGTGTTCAAGCCTCCAACGAGCATTTAGAAAACACACAAACGCGGTTTGGCGAATTAAATTGACTCGCCTTTGATCCGCCCCTGACAGTTCATAGTGTCAGCCCCGGATCTGAGCCGCGCAGACCCACTTCTGAATGCAAGACGCGCGATCCGCACTCAGAATACAGATGACATCAGTGTGCGACCGCAGTCAACAGGCAGATTTATATTAAAAATGACATGAAACGACTGTACAAGCTAGTTTCGCTTTTTTTCCCCCCTCTCTGTCTGTAGCAGCGGCGCTGTGCGTGTGTGCGTGTGAGTTTGATTAGGTTCCATTTGGGGTCTCAAACACGTTTGTGTGTGTGTGTGTGTGTGTGTTAGTTTCACTTTTTTTCCCCTCTCTCTCTCTCGCAGCGACTCTGTGTGGAGTCTTCAAAACGTCAGGTGTGTGTATGTGTGCTACGCGTGGGCTGGAGTCAGACATCAGCTGTACATTTATCATGAGGAAATATTTAAAAAGACACGACAACTTGTAAACGTCTGACGTCTGTCCCGCAATACATACGGCACGCGGCCGGCCCTCGGAACTTTGTACCCACCGGCGTGGCGGTCCTGCTCGGCTGTCCCGCCGCGGCCCCCCGAGTACCCGCGTACTCGTCCGAGACCCGTCCGGGCCGCGGCGGTGGGTTTGAAGCCGCTTTATTTTAATTTAACCAAGTTAACCAATTTGTGTCGTTGCATTTAATTTTATAATTCTAATTCAAACAGAATAATAAAAAATCATTATGGTGCGTGATCTTTTAAAACTCAGAATATTTTCTAAATAACAAAATATAAGTTATTAGTGACGAAATTCCATCTGGATAACAGCAGACTGTCTGCTCGTAAAAATACGACAGGTCTGGACCACACGTAAATTTTGTTTGTATCTGAAAAAAATCTTAGGATACGAAAACATTGTTGAATGCCACAAATGATCCTAAATCACTCGTACGCACACTTTAAGAACAAATCTGTGCGTACGAACGGTTCTTGCATGAGGCCCAATGTGTGTTACCTGGGCTCTTTCTCCTCTACAGCATAAGGAAACATTTGCTCTTTAACAACTTTTGACTTTAGGAAAAAATACATTTATTAAAGGGGACCTCAGATGTGTTTTTTAAATTTTTATGGTATTTCTGTGTGATATCCAGACCCTATTCCTTCAATTTAATGCACAAAATAATAATTAGATAATCAATTATACCCATTTTAATTCTGCCATTTTTAACTTTCGTTTTGAACGACCGGTTCTGATAGAAGTTCTGAAGTCCACGCCCTTCAAAGATCTGTTTACGCCCTCTGTAACAGCCAGTATCTGTAATGTGTTGTTGTTTTAAAATTAGCTCTTTTTTTATTACTCATTTGACTTACTGTTAGTGCTAGCTTAAGATAACTTACCGAAACCCGTCTGAGCGCGCCGCAATGTGCTGCTCCTTTTAGCATTAGACCTCCCGAATCCGATGCTAATGTTAGCTTGTTCCTCTTCCGGTATTTGCCAGCTCCGCTCGTTGCACGCGGCGATTTTGGGAGTTATCGCTGTTCCAGTCAAGACAACACAAAGTTCACCAAGTGTCTCCCGTAAATTAATCCATAAGGAGAAGGTCCTCGCTGCTGTGAGGCTGCTGGGACGCTGCAACGAGGCTGTACAATTGAAGCTCCGCTCCATCCGCCAGAAGCAGTGTCCCGTTGCCGCCGGTCCCTATGCCGGGAGTCCGCTCGTTTAATTTTTGCCGGCTGCGCGTTGGGAGCGATCGCAAATACACTAAAAATTGAACTAAAACATAAAAATAACAATTATACTTTATTTATAAAGCCATTTAAAAAAAACACAGCTGCAACAAAGTGCTGTACACATGAAATTAAGAACATATAAACAAAAGATGAGATGAAATCATGAAAAACAACAGTCATGTGTTTAATACAGAAGTGGGTTGAGCCTAACCAGGGGTTGCTAGGTGAGGGGCTGGACTCAGGTTTGAGGTGATTGGCTGCGGGTTGTGACGTCAATAACCGCAGGAAGTGTGAATCCAGGTGTATTTATCAAAAATAAATAAATCTACTTAGAGTAAATAAACCACTGGGTGCATTTTTTTGGCCTTAGGACTGTTTTTTTATGAAGTAAATACCCAAAGTTTAGTAAAAAAACATTAAAAAGTGAATTTTGCATCTGTGGTCCCCTTTAACATACCCCAATATAATTAGGACATACACAAAAAAGCTGGCTAGTCAAAAAATAAAAAAGGCATTCAATACAGAGCAGAGACACTGACATTATGTTTTCTCACTTTGAAACAGAACAAATGTGGTTTAATGTAGAGACTTACTGCTGATGTTCCTTCATTCACACCGTGGTGAAGTTAAGTTATTTTACGACTCGGTCATGTTTACATCAGCGTGGTTCTCCCGTGTCGTGTCGTCACTTTTCTGCATGTCGCACAGTTTATTTTTATTTTTTTATGAAGCGTGGAGCTCCCCTAGCAATACCAGTTTTTGTCAAAATGACAATTTTACCTATGCAACCCATGGGATTGTCAAACTGACAAATTGAATTAGCATTTTTAAAGCCATTGGTATGTATATGAGGCCATTCCATTCTGTTGGCGGGGAGGAGGCCTTGGGGCATATTTATACATTCATTCATTCAACCTTTATTTAGTCAGGTAAATCTTATTGAGCCTATATATATATATATATATATTTTATATATACATGTCTATATATATATATATATATACATACATACATACATACATACATACATACATACATACATACATACATACATACATACATACATGTGTGTACATATACTGTATATGTACATGTATATATATGTGTATACATATATATATATATATATATATATGTATATATATATATATATATATATATACATATATATATATATATATATTGGGCAGCACGGTGGCACAACTGGTAGAGCTGCTGCCTCTCAGCGAGAAGGTTGCCGGTTCAAATCCCGGTCCGGGGCCTTTCTGGGTGGAGTTTGCATGTTCTCCCCGTGCATGCGTGGGTTTCCTCCGGGTACTCCGGTTTCCTCCCACAGACCAAAAAACATGCTTGTTAGGCTGATTGGTGACTCTAAATTGACCCTAGGTGTGAGTGTGAGAGTGGATGGTTGTTTGGTGTGAGTGAGACAGGTCCCTCTTGTAAATGAGTCCCCGTGACTCAACGAGGCTAGCCTGTATAAATAAAGGTTGAATGAATGAATGAATATATACATATATATATACATACATATTATATATATATATATATACATATTATATATATACATACATATATATATACATACATATATATACATACATACATATATATATACATACATATATATACATACATACATATATACATACATATATATACATACATACATATATACATACATANCTGGTAGAGCTGCTGCCTCTCAGCGAGCAGGTCCCTGGTTCAAATCTTTCTGGGTGGAATTAGCATGTTCTCTCAGTGCATGCATGGGTTTTCTCCGGGTACTCCGGTTTCCTCCCACAGTCCAAAAACATGCATGATAGGCTGATTGGTAACTAAATTGTCCCTAGGTGTGAGTGAGAGCATGAATGGTTGTTTGTCTCTATGTGGCCCTGTGATGGACTTGCGACTCGTTCAAGGTGTCCCCCGCCCCTCGCACAGTGATTGCTGGACATGGGCACCGGCGACCCCCGTGACCAAAATGGAAGAAGCAGGTAAAGATAATGGATGGATGGATGGATGGAATGAAGAACAAAAAAAAAGAAGACATTTTGAAGGAACCCTGTATTTAAACCTCTTCCCTTCTTGCAATAAGTAAGTTACAGTAATTATAAAATGAGCAAGACTGGTATGGGTTTGCTGCATGAACAAATTATTTCTGGCCAGCGGCTTATTAGCTGCATTTTCTGGAAATATATTCTATAAAATCTAAAGGGAGAAAGCACAAATTTTAGAATAAATCTGGACAAATTTTCAACTAATTTTAAATTAACCGTGAGCTTTTCTTACCGGAGCTGGTCTTTTGTGCAAACGGGGTGTGATTTGATTGTTATAGTAAGAAAAAAAAGGGGCTCCTTTCAGTCTTTATCTAATTTCTCAGTATGCTCACCCTCTCCTCCATGTCTTTGCTCATTCCACCTGATGTAAGGGAAAAGGGCAAGGTAGGACTAGAGGCAACAGGCATTAAACAAATGAGACAACTTTGCAGCTGTCATTTTAATCTACTGTCAATTAAATATGATCAGCGGAACAGATGCACCATTTATTCACCGTTTAGTTACAGTCTGCACAATCCTATTAATTCAGTCAGATAACATTGCATGGACAATAACAACTAGATAAAAACACAACATGTAGCAGTTTTTCACGGCTTCCTCGTAGGCTAAACTACCTGTATGCAACTTCATTCACAGTTCCCATCACAAGCGTCATCTTTCCTCCTGATATATTTTTGGACCTGAAACATTCTTTAAGATTATGCACTGAGATTTAATACAAGGTCTGAGACAGGAAAAGACAGCAGAGAGAAGACATGACTGAAACAAAAGCAGCATCACTTTTGTAATGTCTTTTGAGACAATGTCTCAAAAGTGTAAATAACATTAATACAATTGCATAACTATTCTGCCTCATTTTGCTAAGTTATGCTAAAGAATGAAAGCAAGCTAACACTTTGAGGAAAAGATGTCAAGAATTACCTTCTACAGCTGAAAGATTTTTTTTTAGAAGAACCCATATGGTACAGTATTGTCACTACCATGCTTTACGGTAGGAATAATAATAATAACAATATTAATAATAATACAGTAATGTGTTATATGTTGTCATCATTGAATGTTCCCATGCAATGGTGCAATTGTCTCTCTGCATTTGACCCATCTGCTCCCGAGTGGTGCGGTGGGCGGCTGTTGGGGGTGCCCTGGAGGTGATTGGGGATGGGGTGTGCTGCTCAGAGACACCACGGGATGTGCAATGACTGGAGATGGAGCCTGGGACTTTTGGGTCCCGAGTCGGCTGCCCTGGCTCTACCCCATCTTGGCCCCCATGACAAATTTCCGCTAGGGGACAATAAAGTACTGTATATTCTATTCTATTCTATTCTATTCTATTCTAAAACTACCTTAACAATAAGGATTGCCACATATTTAGATTTTTGCTCAAAACAGTAACTCCCTGATTTATGAGCTAATTACATTTGTTGGGTTATTTTGGTTTTTCCTTCAAAGCCTGCCTAAACTCAATAAGGCATAGTGCATCAAAACATTATCTAATTCTTTAATTAATCTAATTGGCCTTGTTGCTGTTTTGGGCTTTATAAATAAAGAGGTATGGTATGGTATACCTAAACAAAATAGGTTTGTTACCTTCAAGTAGGGCAATAAGCAAGAGAAAACAAATACAGGTAGTCCTCGACTTACGGTGGTCTCGACTTATGGCGATTCGGTGTTACGAACGCATCTCATTAATAATTAAAAATCTCATTAATAATTAAAAATAATAATAATAATAATTGAAAAATCTTATTTTATGTGTTTAAATGTTCTTAATTTTATGTGTACAGCACTTTGTTGCAGCTGTGGTCGTTTTAAATGGCTTTATAAATACATTATTATTATTATTATTATTATTATTTTGAAGCCGATTACGCAGTTTTCGGCAGTGTCCGGCAGTTTTTGGTTAGCTTCGGTTAGCTCTGGCTTCGACAACCGGCTTTGGCTGGACCGTGTGTCTGATCAGAGCTTGCTTCGCTCGGATACATGAGCTAGAAACGCTCGGTGAACTCTGTGGACGTCTCAGACCCGGAGCAGCAGCCGCCGATCGCTCCGCTGGTCGCTCCGCGAGGAGGTCGCCTTGATGCTCCGCCTGGCAGCCTCAGATGTTGGAGGGACACCGAGCTAACATGCTAACGAAACAGCTTCACCAGCTCCCATTAAGTTATTAACTCTTTTTCCCTTTATTATGGCTCCAAATGTATGGATGCTAACAGTCCTTCCTGTAAACAGTTTGAACCGCGTGAAGCTGCAGAGCTCGGATGTGCAACGAGCTAACATGCTAACAGACGGAGACAGGCTTCATCAGCTCCCAGTAAGAAATTAACGATTTTTTTCCTTCATTATGGCTCCAAATGTACTGTATGTGTTTTTTGATAATTATGTAGGGTACTGTGTTAGGATAGGCGAAGTGCTTGGGAACTGTACAGTACCGTACATGTACGTGTATAAGTGGCGGCTCGTGTGTACTTCCGACTTACGGCGATTTTCGACTTGCGAATGGGCGTAGGAATGGAACTTGTTAGTAACTCGGGGAATGCCTGTATACTAATATCATACCAGTAGATACTACAATATCATTCCTCTGTTCATAGTTTGTTATTGAAGCAGAGTAGCAAACACTTACTTAGTCTACCTTTGACTTGCAAAACCTTTCCTGGAACCAAGGAAGACCTGCCCTGGATGTTACCTTATTAAAAGTAATTTCTTCCAACCTTGCCGGCATGCCAGGTGTTCAAGCCACCACACCCACTCAGCATTCTACAAACACTGCCATCTAGTGTTAAAATACTAATATGACAAAATGAAGAACATTTCTAACTCAGGGTGTTTTCACACCTGATAGTTCGGTAGACTTGGTTCTATTGGGTACCAAAATTCAGAACATTTGTTTACATTTCAGCTGGTGTGGTTTGCATTCACACTGCACTGAGTCAATCGAGCCAACCTGCAACCCCTGCTCGCCTGTGGTGGCGTTGCACCAAGAACTACTGAAGGAAACAGCATAAAAACTCTAAAGAAGACACTTCTTCTTTTTCTGGAAATAAAAACAAAAACGGAGAGGCGTCAAATTTTTGTGGTTTTACGATTTCTGTTTTTTCATTTTTCAACAATGGACTCAGCATGAGTAGAAGATGAGGCAGAAGACCATGGAGAATATTGTTTTTTTACACAAGGCGGCTGAGACGTCTCTGTATGAGGTAAGAGAAAGTAGACCACTTCCTGCTTTTGGAGCGGTTACCGGTCCACTTGCATTCACACTGCATTCCAT
>JBBPBX010004385.1:4592-27750 GCA_038048925.1 Garcialebias charrua | reverse complement strand
CTATGCTAACCTCCAACACGGTAACACTCAAAAGTGCTGGTTCTGGTCCGTGTTCAGCTTGGACTGTTTGTGCTGGCTGTGTGTTATTTTAGTTCAACCTTTTTTTAGCTGGTTAGATATGATTGAGACAGTTTACACATCTTTTTTGGATTTAAAGCTGTGAAGCCGGTGTGCGCTCCTTGTAGTAATTAAATAATTAATGATATCGGAGTAACTACTTTGTGACAAGTTGTCTGATTCGTCTGCCATGATTTCTTTCTCAAACTCATTTAACTCCGACCATTTTGCTCTTGTTCCTTGGTGAAGCTGTGGTAGCTCGTGTTTTTGCTCTGGTTGTTCGCGTCTGCTTGTTCGCCATCTTGCCTTTCATCTTGCCTTTCTGCCTTTAGATATGGTGCAAAACCGGTATTGCGCAATACTGGGGGCGTGTCTGGGAACTATGTATTGTGTGTAATGTCTAATCTTAATTTGAAAAACCGCGATAGAGCGAGTCTGCGATAAACGAACCGCGAAGTAGCGAGGGACTACTGTAAACGCATAGTTTATTCTCAGTAAACCAAAGTAACCCTTTTTTTCTTCTTCTTTCAGCTTCTCCCTTCTTCAGGGGTCGCCACAGCAAACTAATTCATACAAAGACTTGGAAACTGTTTTTATGCTGGAAGCCCTTCCTGACACAACCACAGAGCTACCACAGTTCTCTGTGTGGAGCAGAGAGCTAGGGTGCCCGGGGGAGCAGATGGTGGGCGTTAAGGGCCATGCTCAAGGGCCTAAAGTGGGGCAAACAAGAGTGGAGGCAGGTGTGGGTGCTTCACCTGTCCCACCCACATTTTGACGTTGTCGGTCTAGGGACTCAAACTGGCAACGTTCCAATCATAGGCTCACCTTCTCCTTTGCACCGCCAGTCCTTCTTCAAATAAAGTAAACATATAAAACTAAAATGAAGAAATTGGGTGATTTTCAATTTGATTGCCAAAACACATCTCCAAAGAGTTTTGATGGGGCAACAAAAGGCTGTCAATGTATGCAACATGAATAAGAAACATCTTGAGAAACATTTTGACACTAATTAAGTTATCTGGTAACATGTGAGAATATTGTAAGGAGACTGAATCTCTCAGAAGTAAAGATGGGCAGAGGCTCACCAGCCTTTGAAACACTGAGTCTAAAAATGGTGGGACAATTTCAAAACTGTTTCTCAGTGGGACAATGTCCTATGGATTACATAATATTATCAGGGATCAGGTTTTTGGATTCAAATTTCAGTCAGCCAACAAGAGTGTGAAAACAAAAACAAATGTATTCTTTTTCAGCTGCTGGTGGGAGTCTGGATCCAGTTGCGGTAACACGTCTTCTCAGGCAGGTGGTTGGGAGCCACCTGTCGGAGCTTGAAGAGATTACGTCACTGCAACCAGTGGGAGAATACATAGTTCCCAGACACGCCCCCAGTATTGCGCAATACCGGTTTTGCACCATATCTAAAGGCAGAAAGGCAAGATGAAAGGCAAGATGGCGAACAAGCTGACGCGAACAACCAGAGCAAAAACACGAGCTACCACAGCTTCACCAAGGAACAAGAGAAAATGGCAGTGGTCGGAGTTAAATGAGTTTGAGAAAGAAATCATGGCAGACGAATCGGACAACTAGTCACAAGTTACTCTGATATCATTAATTATTTAATTACTACAAGGAGCGCACACCGGCTTCACAGCTTTAAATCCAAAAAAGATGTGTAAACTGTCTCAATCATATCTAACCAGCTAAATAAAGGTTTAACTAAAATAACACACAGCCAGCACAAACAGTCCAAGCTGAACACGGACCAGAACCAGCACTTTTGAGTGTTACCGTGTTGGAAGTTAGCATGTTGTTAGCACTGGAGCCGAGGGTCCGTCGAGCTCAGGTCAGACGGCGTGGAACCGTCGCGGTTGCGGGGGCACGTCCCATGGGACCGACGCGTCGCCCGCACGACTTGGCTCCCGTCCTCCTTCTCCCACTGGGGCGGTCTCCCCCGCCGGTCCCGGTAGACCGGCTGGACCGTGAGGAGGCCATTGTTGCGTTAGCGAGATGCTAAGCTAACCACAGCATGCAAGACGGTATTGCTAATGAAAAAAAAAAAACAGCTCTAACACACAGACAGTTGTACTCTAACATTGTTTCACAAAATGATTTATGTAGAATATTTTGTTTACCGGCCAAAAGCAGATGTCTTCAGAGCAGATCCAAGCAGAGTTGGGGCTGCAGGCTGCTCAGCTGTGAGCTTCTACGATGAGATAAATCCTTCATGTTTACTTTTTTTTTGATTGAGTGAAACCTGCGCGTTGCCCAAACGTCTACCCGACTGGAACACCCACTGACACAACACGAAGTAACCATTGCAATTAATTAGAAATTAACAAAAAAAAAAAACGTGAAAAATGAACATCCATAGACTGCGCTGTCAGCCTCATGTCGAGAGGCAGCGCGCCGCCTTTCGAAATGAGGGTCCACCCGGAAGTAACACAGATGTGACGTCACATGGGAACTATGTATTGCTGTACAGCGGAGCAATCCAGGGTCGTGGTCCATAATGGGAAGCAGGGGTCATGCACGGGGAGTCAGAGATCCAAGAATAAATTCAGTGGGCAGCCCGTGATCCAAAATTCACAAGGTAGAAAAGGAAGTTGTTACCAGTGTCAGATGGACAGACTAAAACCAGACAAGGAGCAGGCAGAGCGGTAAATCCACAAGACGAGGTGTGAATTTGAGACGAGAATGTCGGGAGTGAACAAGAACAAAATGGCTGGGTATCTAATACCATGAAGCGTTCGATAATCTGGCAGACATTCGTTGTGGGTGGGGCTCTTAACTAGAGCATGGAGCAGGTGCAGGGCATGAGCGCTTGATTAGTGGTGTGGAAGTGGGCGTAGCAGGTGGCACAGAACGGTGATCATGACAAATATAGTCTAAATGTTTCAACAATCTGGAGAAATCTCTTTTTGGAAAGAACAAGTTTGAAAGTCCATCTTTAATCTCTGCGATCTTTAGGCTCTTAGGCAGCACTGCAATAAAAACTGTTCAGTTTTTGAACCAAACATCAGTGCATGAGGTGTGCTTAGGAGAGAACTGTTGTCTGAAACACAGTTAGCTGTACTGTCAAAAAATGCAGATAGAATTCAGAAATGCCACAGTCTTCTCTGGGCCAAAGCGGATTTAATATGGACTGAGGTTAAATGAAAACAACAACAACAACAACAAAAAAAAAGAATAATGTGGAATTAAAATGTATAGTGATACTAATATTACCTGCACTGATGACACTATATTCAGATCAAACTGCTCAAATGGAAAAAAAGAAGACAATTGTTTAGCTAAAACAAGACATTTAACGTATCTAATACCAATTTCTCTCTTTTTTGTCAGCCTTGCAGGGTAAATTTTAATTTCACACTCTGTTGATGAGAACAACACACGCATGTAAACACTTAAACACATCACTTAAACACAGGTATAAAAGCAGAAAGATGAGAAGACAGGAAGTCGAGTTTGTTAAAAAATGGATCAACATGAGCATTAAATGAGTATTTAATCAAGCAATGAGCGTAAATTACATTAGACTTGCTGCTGTCACACCGATACGACTTTTGCATAACAATTTTTATTCTCTTTATGAAACTGAGCAGCCAAACCGAACAAAACTGTATGAATTTACAAAAAAAAAAAGCTGTATCAGATTATTTTAGTAGTTTAAATACTTCATAAGAGGAAATGCCCTGTGAACTGCAGCCCTGAATCCTAATTGAACCACACATTTTAAATTATTCATCTATTCTTAATTAATATTCTGGAGTGAATGTGACTGATCCATCTATAATAAGCAGAACTCAGAGGAGCAATGCAGATGACAGACAAAGCCGAGAAGGTGAATTAGGAGCATAAAACAGAATGAGAGGAAATTGACTTAAAATGAACAAAAACCAGAAAAAAAAATTCCTCCTTAGAAAACCTTCTCATGCTCAAGTGTGATATGGAAATAAAGAATCTCTCAATAAGTGGCGTATGTGAAATGTTAAATATGAGGGTATTTGACTGAGAACCAGAATGCAGGGGGAGGGGAAGTATGCAGAGGCTGAACTGAAGGAGATTGCGATTCTGACTCTTTCGAAGGATCCTTTGAAGTTTTGGCAGCTAAAGATGGATGGAGGATCAGCCTGTGGCCTCGCTGTATTAACCCTTCCAAGCCCTGGGTACGCCCGCACCATGTCAGCGTCAGCACCAACTGGCTGCCTGTATCGCCAGCATGATGCACAATCTCCACACGGATGTATTACAGTTGTATTGCATGGAGCCATTATTCAAAACTTCAGAAGTGATTATCTTCATGCTTTGTTTTATTGTCACAGCAGCAGATCTTATATTGATGCTCATTTTGAACGCCGGCTGAGTTTGTGGAGCAAGAGCTCCAAGAACGTCAACTCTGACGTTATTATGGGATTTCCTATCAGGCAGCAGACAGCACAAAAAACTATACATGATCGTTAAGGATGGAAAGTCACATTTGCAGACTTCTGTCTGATTGTTTGATACGTGTGGACAAAGTGATTTGAATTGCCGTACTTGCCGCAATACATGTGGCTCCGCTGTATAGGTTGCATCAGTTCAAAAATGTATAATAAAAAGGGAAAAAAAACATAAATAAGTCACTTTGCTGTATAAGTCACATCTATTATGCATCACCGCTGATGTGTCACATTTGTTATGCGTCACCGCTGACCACCCGGAAGCGTGGGTCGGTGTTGTGCCAAAAATCTATTGGCTGCCAAATGGCAGTCGCGGGAGCATGCTCGGGAGGACTTTAACAAGAATTTAACAAGATTAACACTTAAAAACAATTATTTGTTTGCTTGAAAATATAGCAAAGTTGTGTCTCAGTTTAACTTTTCTTTAATAGATGCACTTTAATGGTCAAATCAGCTGCATTTCGCCTGGGCAGCGCGGCAAAATGCAGCTGATTTCTTGTTTGTTCTAGAGCGAGATGAAGGTGGCTTTGTATGGCAAGCCAAGTGTCGCATTAATAGCCACTTTTATCTATTAATGAGACGTTTGGCTTGCCATATAGCTCAAGGGCCCTCTAGTGGCTGAAAATGGTAGTGTTCATTATTTTCCATGTCAGAATGAATGAAATTGTTAGATCTCAGCCAAAAATTGGGTTACAAATATGGAGGGAAAAAGTATATTAGTGGCTTCAGTGTATAAGTCACGGACTTGCAAATTTATGCAAAAAGATGCAACTTATATGGTGAAAAATATGGTATATGAGAAAAACAATGAAAGAGGTTGTGAAAAGCGAATTTGTTGGGTTCTCACCTATTACTATAAAAGTTGGGCAGTCATGTAATTGGCAGTGTGTAATTGTCTGTTAGCAGAATAGCTGAACCGCAGGACATATTTTAATAAAACTCTCACATAGTAATCACAGAATATACATCTAAAACTGATGTCAACTCGATTCAAGATGTCCCCCATAGTTAAATGACCTTAGCAAACACAAAAATAGCTACAAGTCAGTCATTTTCAAAGATATTGAGATATATTATTTGGTGTGTTGGCAGCTAGGAGTCATTGTGAACACATAATCGGAGGGCTAACACATTGAGCAAGATTTTAATTTGATTTAGAAGCAATTCCATTAAGAAACGTTGGTTAAATTAAACCCGTGACTACTAGTAGTACAGTATCTCCTAAGTTCTTGAATTTAATTTTCATACAATATATGTACAAGGAAACAAGAATGACATGATATAATGATGAATGTGAACTTTTTAATCTCATACGCTTGTAATAAAACTAAAACAACAACAACGACAACAAAAGACTAATATGATTCACACATAACAAAATCTCTGTGTGATTAAGCAGACTCATCTGCTGCCACAATCTGTCCGACACATTTTTTCTGCTCTTCAGAAAACCTATGATTTGCTAAAACTCAATTTCATGTGTGTAGAGTAAAAACAAATACGTTTTAAATGCATTGGACAGAAGCCTGTAAGGAAGATGTTTGAGCATTTAGTGTGTGCTTTTCTGCAAGGACACAAGGATAAATACAGTGTTTGTAATTGAAATGCGGGGCACGATTCCGGGGCCATAGGGAGTTGATGGCACCCTACCTGCTTGCTTAGACTTCCAAAGGGCACATTTAATGAATTCCCAGCGCTACAGTGTAAGAACCACACACTGATGACAGATAGTTATTTATTAAAAAAGCAGCTGTTTAGCTGTGCGTGTATAATGAGTGTGCATGTGCAAGGAGGACAGGTATTTTTAGAATGAAGGATCAAAACTATTTTCCTTTGATTGAGCTAGACACATTCTGACATGCAAGCTTGATTATTTAGGAGTTTATTGTTATGTTTGACAAAAAAGGAGTAAAACAGTTAAAAGCAGTTCTAATCTATAGATGTTTTTAGATCTTTTATACCTCAACAACATAGAAAACAGAATAAATGCACCATCAAATGTGAAAAGGAACTAATTTAATGCAGCAATTTGTAAGGCTCCTACCTCTAAGGTGCTCATTCATTGTACAGTTTTGAAACTGCCAGACTATAACTTGAAAACAATCAGGGAAATAAATGGTTCTATTTTGCTGATGCTGATAAAAAAAACAAGTCCAATAATCAGAGATAGTGTGATAGCTACTTGGCAGAGAGCAAGAGAAACATATTGAGGCTACAAAATGAGACGTGCTCCCTTTTAGGATTGATTTGTGTTGCAAATTCAGATTTTTGAAATACCTGTCAGCTTGTATTAGATCAGCTTATGGGTTACTTAAAAAATAAAAACTTGCAAACAGCCGTTAAAATAATCAGACGAGAAGAAAACTTGGCAGGGAGGACAAACGCTTGTGGTGTGAATGCAGTGAGAAGAAAAAAGGAAACATATGCTGCATTATGGTTGGCTGTGTAACTGTTACTGAGAGCACAAGTGAAATGAATACCAATGTGATATCTAACAAATCAAAAAATGAAAATCATTTGTTACATTTCTCCTCCCCACAGACCTTTTCAGTGGGTGTTCATAACTTAAATAATTCTTCTCATTGCTGCCTTCTGTAACTCCTCATGTGTGTTGACATTTTCACTGTTAATGTTCACTACAGCTGATATAACTCACATGGTTAGAATTGATTATGGAAATGTTGTGTTATTTCACAATTTTCTATCAAAATGGTTCCTCTCACCTCACCACAGAATACATAATTTAGAATAAACCTGTTTTTCCTCATCTTGACCCAAGTTTTGTTGCCTTTAATTGTATTTTATAACTTTAATCTTATTAATTCTGTTGTCAAACAAACATTTTCAAAATGTGAGATGAAATCAAAAATGTATGGCTTTTATGAGGGCAGTTTTTGCAGTACATAGCTTTAAGGAGCATTCTGGGATGAAGTCCAGTAGAGAAGGCAGGGGTCAAGAACCATTGGTCAGAGATCCAAAGACAAATCCAAATTGTGATCCATGAGTTGTAGTTGTGTTTGTGGAAGGCAGAGTCAGTACCATGGTCAGAAAGCAGTCCATACTGGCCCAAATATGAGGTGGCCAACCAGTCAAGTTAAACACAGGTTGAGGGAGATGGTCTGCTCCCCTCTGTCAGTCTATAACCTCAGAAATTGGAAATTGGATTTGGGAATGATGTAACATCTGACTTATGCATGTTACAAGTTAGAAAACAAGTGAAATGTCTTATTTTTTGTGCTTAGTCAACTGGCTAACTATGACTAGCAGTACAAGTTGATAACAAGGATTTTATCAGCATTCAAACATTGCTTCATCATGTTCACTAACAGGCTGTACAGTCCTATGTGTGACTGATTTAATAAACGATAGAGAGAAGAGAAAAACAAAAAAATTATCACTTCAGCCATTGCTACAATGCAGCAGTCATAGAAGCCAAGCCATATTGGATTTTGCATTTGGAGATCGGGAGAATCCTCAAATTTTTTCAAGAAGGGTGGTCAAGTTGATTTTTCCAGTTGAAACTCAGAAATTTCAACTTCTAAATACAAATGACCCACTGCCCTTTTATTTTCTTGCTGATGCGATTTGACCTCATTGTCACATTTCTGCCCCTCCTGCCATATAATTTTCTATGCTCTGTTTTTCGTTCCCCTGCTCATGTTCAAGCTCTGCTCCTGTCACCCTGCACTTTGCTTAACCACAGTAATCAGCCTTCATCTTATGCACCTGCCCCAAACTTTCACTCCTTCGATACCAGATTATCGAACTCTTTATGAAAGTAGATATCCAGCATCCATGTCATAGTCTCATCTACCTGTCCTGTTTTGACCCCACACCTGTCTCCTGGATTCTTCGCCTTGCCTGCCCCTTGCCTAATGCCGGGTCCCCACCAAACTTGTCAGAACGCTCCTGCCGCCCCCTTTTGGCCGCTTGTCACGTTCCCACAAAGCCACTGAAGACCGTCTGATGACGCGCACTGGGGGGAGGCAGAGGGGAGGGGGTCTAGCTCGTTTTCCGGGTCAGTTGTTGTGTTACTGCAGCTCCGACAGTCTGAGTTGAGATTAAAATGTTTTTTTATGTTTGGGGTGATCGAACGCTGGAGTGGACAGCAGCAACTGTTTAAAATGCCAAGTTTCTTACCGGAGTTTGGTTCCAATTCATGGAAGCTCGATCGGGTAAGTTTAAAAAGTCCAAAAAAAGTCCCGTTGTCGTTGTGTAATCACATAGCAGAGGCTCTCCCGACTGTTTGCTGGACACGTCGAGCCACCAGAGATCGAATTTTATGACGTTGGCGGCTCGACGCGTAGGTTGCTTTGGACGCGCGCGTGCGTGGAAAGGAACTGCAGCGTGCCGTTGCGCCACTTCAAACACTCAAAACGCGCCGCTTCACGATACGCTGCGCATCGACGCCTCTCCACATAGACTTTGAATGTAAACCGGCCGCTTCCACCGCCCGACACGGGTCCAGTGGGTAACCGGCATAATTTGGATTCTGCTCTCTGACCATGGTACTGACTCTGCCTTCCACAAACATCTACAACTCATGGATCATCTACAACATGGATCTTCCTGACTGTCTGAGAGCCCACAGTCTATGGTTGACTTTAAGAGCGGCTTGAAGACCTTTCTTTTCAACCGAGCATACTCTACCTCCTCATGATTCTACTTTTGATCTTAGTTGATACTGTTATTGATTTGACTTGTTTTATTACTTGTTTTATTGACATTTAATTCTGTTGCACCTTGTAGCACTTTGAGATTTTCATTTATGAAAGTGCGTTATAAATTGAATTCATTATTATTATTATTATTATTGTTATTATTATGGATCACAATTTGGATTTGTCTTTGGATCACTGACCAATGGTTCTTGACCCCTTCCTTCTCTACTGGACTTGGCCCTAGAATGCTCCTTAAAGCTATGTAACAGCAAAAACTGTCCTCTCTGCTGCAGCTTTCTCTCAGCATGTGATGTCAGCATCTTCAACTCTGTGGAGAAGAACCTTCCTTGCCTGTCTGTGAAGATTGGACCTGTTTCCTGACCCAGATCTCCACCAGCAGCGATTTATCAATAAATCTTAACCAGCCCTGTTGTACGGTGTCATGCACAAATTCTAAACCATACTCTTGTCACTCATTTAAGGCCAAGACGGTTGTCAGTAAAGATGGCAGAGCAGTTTCATGATATGACGAAAGTGCATACGGACAATTAACAATGTCAACAAAATTTGGAATCGGGCAAAGGGCAAGTAAAAAATAAAATATATTTAAATATACAGTCAGATTCCTGAACTTTTAATCTTCTTTTGACACCTTTAAATTACAAAATTTAATATTCACATTGTCTTTATCGAATGTGTGTTAAGTTTTTCTGAGCAAAATATCTCTTTAGGTGCTTTCTTTGTTTTTCTGCTGGAATGTCAGCTTCTTGTCTGGATGAAAATGTTTTTCGAAAATGAAAAAGTCTACCGGTACTTAAATATCTATAGGAGTGTAGTTGAGGAAATGCACTGGAAATGGCCACTTGTAGCAAAATATTTCTAATCAAATTAAATTAGGCCTATAACGCCAATAACCGATTTATTTACACTGTAAAAGTACTCTTAAACAATAAGCTGAATTTTTACCTGTACATTTCTCAAAATAACAAAATGGTCTAATTTGACCTTTACAGATTCTTGCCTTTCAAAAGCTGAGTTCTAAAAGGTAGAAGCTGTTACAAACAGTCCCGTCTTTAGCTCCATTCCATATCCACCTTAATCTGCCTCCATTCATAACCACTCCCTTATCTTCTCTCCACTGCTCTCTTTCCAAGACCATCACTCAAGGAACCTCTCTGTGATTTTTTTCCCCTTCACATACTTCTACTCTCCTTGTTTCCTCATGCATATTTGGTGTTTCTTCCTGTCCTCACTTTATTTCTCCCTGGAGACAGTATCTCTCCGTCGTTTCCTCCTCTGTTCAGAATAACGGCAGTGATCTATCAAAACATCATAGGGGCAACTTTCTGGACTTTGCAGCACATTACTGTATACAGAAACAAAAGCAAGTCGGACAAAATAAAATAATAATAATAAAAACAGCCCAAACCATATCTGATGAATGTGGACTAGTAAGGGCAGTGATTTCATGCAAATTTGCTGTGGGCTGTAAATGATTGGCAGAAGCTGGGGAGAAGGGAGGATGCAAATGGCGGTTCAACGGCTGTGCTCAGTGATTAAGTGGAAACACAAACTAGGGACTTTAATCAGACTGAAATCAATGTGAACTAATCCTGTACCAATTAAGTAACTGTGGTTGAATGCTCGGAACATTATTTCAAATTCTTTTTTAAATTCATGGCGTGAATAGATTGATTGAAACCTCTGGACTCATCCCAGGGGAAAAAAAGCTAATGCATCTTATAACATTCAGAGCTACACTGACTTTTGCTTATACATTTTTGCTGTTTTGAAATGATGAGAGATATGATCCAAATGGGGAAAAAGGAAGGGTGGTGATGAGAGAGGTGGTGACAGCATGATGATACCCCTTCCTTAAACTGATTAGCTTCTCTTTGTCATCCCTTTTTCACTTTCAGATTCTCATTCTAAACCTTTTACGGCTTATTAAAAAAAAATCTGCCTTCTTTGCTTCTATTGCAATCAGAAAGTACATATTTGTTCTTGACGCAAAGACAAGATTAAAGCTCAAGGTGAATGTTTTGCTCAGACTGAGGAAGAAAAGGCAAAAAAGACATACAGTACAAAGTATGACTGCGTAACTTTCCAAAATAAACTCCTTTGTTGTATATTTTTTTAAAGAATGTGGGGCACTTAATACAGCTGCTATGAGGTGGAGGGTTGCATCACAATGTAGTCTTAATATAAAAATGTTTAAATAATTCTAAAACATTTAAAGCAGGAAATAATATTTTTATCATACGTTTTATCTTTTTACCTAAAAACTGTACGGAAATTTATTTTTTGAAAAGTAATGTACTGGAAAAAAGAACATTAGTAAATAAATCAGAAGTGTTGCTGCTTCATGATGCTCAGAGCCACCCAACAGACATAAAGCAGCTGTCTCCTTGTGCACATTGGCCTTCTTATTCAACTCTTTTTAGCAAAGANCCCCCATACACACCCAGTCTTCCTGCTCTTTGACAGATTTGACCCAGAGAAGGTGCACGTCTGCAATCTTCTCCACCATTTGTCAAAATGAATGCTGAGGGTTACAAATCTGCTATGAACTCAGAAGACTCATTCTAAAGAAAGGGAGTGATGATAAAAGTCTGTAAATCAGGGGGTGGGGTGGGGGGGCTTAATCTCTGGTGTCTGGTGAGCTGAAAGCAATTGTATACCAGTAATGGTCAGAAAAAAGACAGACAAAATGCAATCCAAGATTTTAGATGAAAAGTAAGACACTAACCCATGTAAACCTGCTCTCAAAACTGCAACATCTGCTTCAAGGAGCATAATCCACCAATATTTGTTAATTTCTTTAACCAAAATTGTCATTTTTTTCACATGATGTGGTCGTTTGACATTTGATTAGCTGATGAAAGGGACCAACAGCCGATAGGCAAGTCTCATACAAACCTACCAACCTGTAGGAAAGAGATCCTCCAGTAACTAGAGGGAATTCTCTCCTCAGTCGAAACCCACACTGTTCAACCAGATGGAGAGAGGAAAAATAAAATGCTTGTCTCATCAATAGCAATGAAATTGAAATGCTGTGAGGCAGCTGCATTGTACAACTCAGAAGACCAACAAAGAAAACAGATTCAACAAAAATCCTAAAGGGAAAAAAATGTTGGGGAAAACACAGTCTGCTTGGAATTCACAAGACAGATGTTGTCCAGATGCTGAGAAATCCAGCCTTCATATGTGACAAATGACAGAGGATGGCCATGTTTTTTTTCCGTTTTTACACAGGAATATAAATGATTCATTTTGCGCCAATACATTGAGTGGACTAAAACTTAATGACAATTTATCTGGCAGCATGTGATCAGGAAGCCCATCAGAGATCCTAAATGCCTGACTAAATATAGTTTTATAAAGCAGGCCTTTTAAATCTGTTCTTTCATTTTCGTCAAACATAATGTTGAAACTTATCGATGCACAAATCAATCAGCTGGTGAATAGAATCGGTTGTTTTAAACTTGACTGCAAATTGACTAATCCAACACTCAGAATGGGTCTGCTTTACAGTCAATGAACACACCATAGCTAGACAGCCTTAAAAAAATCTAATGTTTTCCTGGTCTGTGAATACACCTTTAGTCAAAAATAAATATCTATTTCCTGGAATGTTATGGACAATGAAGTTATATTGATTGATTAATTGATAGATAAGCAGCTGATTCAAAGACACACCCTGAGTCAAAGCTTTTTGTTGAAGAAAACTCAAAGTTAGCTTTTGATCTTTTTTCATTCAGTCTTTATTTAAACAAATAAGTCACATTGAGCCTCGAAGACTCATTTACAAGTTACCTCTGTTTGAAGATCAAAAGTACGGTAATGAAAAACAAATCTTGCACACTAGCACATAACGAATGACGCAGACATTATGCGGGGTGGGGTGGGGGGTGCAAGGGTGATGAGCATGTCCAGAGACAACACACAGAGGCACTGCAGAGTTCAGATAAAATCACTCAGTTCAAATAGTTACCTCTGGCAAGATCCGTGCACACTTGGGGGTGATGAATCCAGAGTCCTGAAATCATGGGCGTAGCCAGGATTATATGAGGGGCGGTTTGTTTGAAGGAAAAGTGGACCTGGATAGAGCAACACGCCTCGGTGGTTCACTGGAAGCGCGTCGGGTTGCCACTCCAAACTTTATCTCGACTCGGGTTCGATCCTCACTTGGATGAACTTATTTTACGTTTGTCTTTTATTGGATTAAAAAAATGAGTTTGTGTTAACCACAGGCATATTAAGTCTATGGTGTTAACCGGTTCGACATTAGCAGCGTCTCCATACCTTCTCTTTCCACCTCTCTTAACACAGAACTTGTGTTGTGCGGGAGTTGTAGGCGGGACTTCCTAGGCAAAGTGGACGGTTCGTTTGAACCCCCCGAACCCCCCCTGGCTACGCGCATGCTGAAATGATGACAGAATGTTTATTCATCAGCTCGGCTCCTGTGCAAAGTCCATGGAAATTCCTCAGCAGGAGAGGTGGGAGAGGCGGAGCATCATGTTTACAAAACGTTCCAGGCGTGTTGAGATAAGACGGCCTGTCAAGGCCAGCCAGGGAGCCAAATTCAGAAAAACATGATTTTTTCGGGGACAGGAAGAACTTTAATGACATCTACCTTCAGTCTGTGTCAGTCCACTTGCTTCTGAAACGTCCAAATTAAAATGACTACACCAATGGAACGTGCCTGTGAATAATCCCCAAGATGTAATCCATTCAGCCAAAAGTCTGGTTTCTCGAGACATGAACCAAGCCATCATGTAAGACAGGCAGCCTGACCAGGTCCAGATTTGCTGCAGATGACTTCCTTGTTTGTTGATAGACCAGGAACCAGCCAAATCCAAAAAGCAGGAACCAGTTATCATAAATCCAATTATAAATGCGTCCTTAAAATCCACAGATGACAGCAGAGATAGACACGTCATCAAATCTTCCAAGTCGATGAGATATCCAGCTGTGTGCATGCCAACAGGGCAAATTGGCTCGCCTACAGCCTGTCCTCTTCAAAAAAATGTTATCAATTGTGTTGAGGGACCAACTGACCAAATCCAAGTCCATAGTTATGATTCGGAAGATTTTGTAGAAGAGAGGAGGCTCTCAGACAGTTTCACAGACAGGCAGAGCAAAAGCAAAGCAGATACGGAGAGGAGGAGACGTCCGCCCTTTAGAAGAGCAAGTGTTGAATTCTTTATCTGTAAGATGTTTTCATATAATAATAATTTGAAGAATAATATTTTTCATTATTTGTTGCTTTACAGTAATAAAAGGAGAACGTTTTGTAACCTGGTCCTGTTTATGAGAAACATTTCAGTTTTTTGTTGTTGTTTTGTTTATTGACCACAGTTTCAGACAATTGGATTCTATGGATAGCCCACAAACTAAATGCTCTTCAAATCTTAAACATTATTTTTTAATGATTAGTGCAGTTTTAGACCACTGTTTCATGCTAGTGATAAGCTTGCACAGAAAGTGGTTCAAATAAGTGACAAAATTACATAATACAAAAAAATAGATGAATAAAAATAGATGTTACAGCACTTATTTTCTAACAGGGTTCTAAGGTGAGCATACCAAGCTTAGTTTTGAGAGAAAAAAGTAGCAGTATTAGAAAATCTTGTCTGTGGTTTTGCTGCTTTTTGTTTTATTCAACTGAAACTGTCATAAAAACACATTTAAATATTTATATCACTGGTTTTGACCTCAGTAATCTCTGCAGTTGGATCTAAAACAGCTGTATTTTGGATGAAAACATACTTAGTGACCAGTTAGCATGGATACGTGTGACTGAATTCGCTGTCCCTAAACGTGAAAAAGGAAACGTGGGAGACATTTTTATACAAATCCTGCAAACTACACTTAAAATATAACATAATTATTCCAATATGACTCATGTTTGTATCAGATTTAAAATGAGCCATACAGCAAGTTGATTAATAAAACATCTCCATCTGTTTGCTTATTCTGAGAAACTGTCATAATTATGCAACATCATTTTTTGCATACCTTGCACATGTCCTTGTACAGTTTCTCATTTTACTTAAGGCGTTATGGTCATGCCTTTGCTCTAGAATAACACTCATTGTACATTCAACTCTCCTGAAGCTGAATGTTCTGCCCCAATGCACCACTGTTGGGTTTATTGTAAATACATATTATCACATTTATATTGTTTAAACTAATCCCTCTTAAAAGTAGACAACATGTGTTCTTATTTTCACTAATGCCTGTGATTAGTTTGTGTGCAGGAATCCTGTTCGACCGGCAACATACCCTGGAGCAAACTGGCTGTGGAAATAGTGCAGTTGTTTTCCACTACATCTGGAAGAATGTTGTTCAACATGTTGACGTGTACCTATATGTTGACATATAGCTATGTGTTGACGTGTACCTATTTGTGAATCAGTCTCAACCGGTTTTTCCCCCCTCCTTTAGCGGTGAGACAAATGTAACCAGGGCATTCCTAAACTCAATAAAAGGCAAAGGAGAGCAGAAAATAAACAGAGTGGGTTAGCCGCTCTCCTTGCAAGAAAAAGGTACTCATCTCTTGTGTCTTCTCTGTTTTACAGTGTGGTGTTTTAATAATGTTTGGGGTTTAAACCTGACATTAAATTGGTCCTTCGAGCCGGATTCCAAGATACCTGACGATCCCAGTGGGTGAGTAGGTTACAGGCAAAATCTGTGGCCACAGTATTGATACCCTTTCCGGGACTGGAGTCCTCCTCACTGACTGGGGTCCGACGGTTGACGGAGTCCAGGAGAGACGTGACACAGAGTGGAGTGAGTATCGTTTTATTTTAAAATGAGTGAAGTGTGAAAGCTGAGTAAAACAAACCCTGATCAGGTAAAAAAGAAGTAGTTAAATTCCGTAGGAGGGCAGACTCCGTTGACTTAGATAAACAACTAAAAACAGTCAATTAAATTCTGTGTAGGGCGACGGAGCCCTCTACTTTAAGATAAATAGGAATAAAACAAACCCTGACAATTCTAGACTCTATCAGGTAAAAAGAAGTAGTTAAACTCCGCAGGAGGGCAGACTCCTTTGATTTAGATGAACAACTAAAAAAACAGTCAATTAAACTCTGTGTAGGGCGGCGGAGCCCTCTACTTTAAGATAAATAGGAATAAAAAGAAGCGCTAAAAATGTATGCATGTGTTTGTGAGTGTGAAAAGGAAATAAAAGTACCGCTTGGTTCTTTTGTTTCATACCAAAATAACAGGAAACAAACAGTGAAACCTTTTGGTGTCAGAGGCTAAGAAGAATCCACTCATTTGAGTTGAAGTGATTCTTGCCATAAGGATCTTTTATCACTGTCCTGTTACTTAACAAATCCAGTATTAGTCACCCTATGTGAAACCCCCTACTGGATCCAAATCTAGTTCAAAATGGGTAAGGAACAGAGTAAAAATGCTCAAAAATGCATAGACAGGTTAACATGTAAAGACTGGAAGATAATAATAAAAATAAATAAATAAATAAATAAATAAATAAAACAGACCCTGCAAGCATACAACACCTACCCCTATGGATAAAAGAACACGACTTTGATGGTAGATTAACTATAAGAGATAAGAGAGATAAGAGATTTAATATAGTATAATATATAATTATATAATATAATATAGATGAGAGATAAAAAAATAAAAACATAAGAGAACTTCAAACTAAAATAAAGACAAAGACCAAAGATAAACCTAACAAAATGAATAATGAAGGCTACCCCCATACAGAATTATGGATGCAAGTTGCAGAAAAAAAAAAAAAGAGAAGAAGGTATGAGGAAGAGGAAAAAGCTGAAGAGAGAGAGAGAGAGAGAGAGAGAGAGAGAGAGAGAGAGAGAGAGAGAGAGAGAAAAGAAATGTATACTTTTCTAAGAAAGAAGATGACATGTCTGGTTATTATAACCAGAGGTGTCAAGTAACTNATCCAGCCATCCATCCAGCCATATATACATCCATCCATCTATTAATCTATATATCCATCCATCCATCCATCTATTTATCTATTCATCCATCCATCCATCTATCCATCCATCTATTTATCTATTCATCCATCCATCCATCCATCCATCTATTTATCTATTCATCCATCCATCCATCCATCTATCTATTTATCTATTCATCCATCCATCTGTTAATCTATATATCCATCCATCCATCTATCTATTTATCTATTCATCCATCCATCCATCCATCTGTTATCCATCCATCCATCTATTTATCCATCCATCCATCCATCATCCATCCATCCATCTATCTATTTATCTATTCATCCATCCATCCATCTATCTATTTATCTATTCATCCATCCATCCATCTGTTAATCTATATATCCATCCATCCATCCATCTATTTATCTATTCATCCATCCATCTATTTATCTATTCATCCATCCATCCATCCATCTATTTATCAAGTCAAAGTCAAAGTCAAAGTCAACTTTATTGTCAGATCTGCAATATGTACTGTACAGGACATACACAGGACCGAAATTGCGTTTCTCTCAGTCCCTCGGTGCAACAGTAAACATCTAAACATTGAAACACTGAAACATATAATAATAGACATAAGCATAAAATAGTAAAACTAACACTGTCCTGAGTTTTTTGCATAGTGGTATAAGAGTATGAAAATTTACACCAACTCTAAAACTAAAACATTAAACATTTAATGAACATAATACTGTCCTGAGTTTTTGCATAGTATAAAAAAAGAGTATAAAAAGTATAACTAAAATAAACTAAAGGTTTCTATCTATTCATCCATCCATCCATATTAATAGGTTACTATACTATAAAGTAAAATGTTTCATTAAAGTTTGATCAAAGAATGTGACATCATAATACCACTATTTTTTTAATTTAATCTATGGTCTACATTATTATTTTTAGATGATGTGAAATAACCAAAAATACGACGTCTGTTTTCACGGAAAGATGTAAGAAAATATGAATGAATACTTACTGTGTAAGATTGCTTTAAGTTGACAGAAACAACGGATCGATGAAGAACCCCTCCTGTGTAACGGGAGCAGGCTGTCGACAGCTAAATATACTGTATATTCCTCCAACACGAAAACAAAATCGTGAATTTGTTTTCTGTGGTTGCTGCCGCTGTTGTTTTGAATGAAAGCTAACTAGCTAGCTAGCGGAAGTAGCTAGCGGAAGTGGGCAGGACGGCTCACGTGGTGGCGCAAGGGGCGTGCGGATAGGCTCGTGACGGTGATTGGCTCGGTCCATTGTGAGCTCGGACGGGGGTGATTGGCTCGTTCCATTGTGAGGTTGCTCGCCATTGGCTGCAGCGTCCATTGTGAGAATGGAGAGGTGCGAAGCCTATTGGAGGAGAGAGATGGACGAACGTGAGCTAGGTAGACCTATCTAGGCATGTTAAAATAGCTGGGTCAACTTCTCATTTAAAAGTGGACGGTTTGTTGTGCGCTGAGCGTGCCATACAAAACCTTTTTCTGTGCCTCTCTACGTCACTCAGAAGTGTCTCCAGTTCACAATCCGTGAAGTTCCTCTTTTTTCCACGTTTCGACATGATTTTTAATAGAGCAAAGACGACATTCCTAACGTGCAGGGCAAATTTAAATGAATTTGCATATTTATATGGAGGCGTGTCAAAGGCGGAGTCGGCCACTCTCAATTCCACGTTGGTTGTGATGTACAAAAGGAATGTGCGTGGATTCCGGTGTACGCACAGTTTGATACATCTGGATTTATTTGTGCGTACGCAGTTTTCTGGATTTGACCGTACACAACTTTTCAGTAAGAAATCCACGCAAGTCTTTGTACATGAGGCCCCTGCTCTGAACCGCTATCCTCACCAATCAAAAGCACCACGGTCTGTCAACAATAGTGAGTTTAAGTAAAAATGTTTCACAATCATCTTTTAATTAGGGACGGGGCCGATCCGGTCCGGTATCGGTATCGGCCTCCGATACCAGCATAATTTACGTATCGTATTTTTGATCCAACCTGCCGATATTTTCCGATCCATGATACACATTGTCTGCAAGCTACGGAATGGATTTCCTGAATGGAGGCGTGTCTCATGCACCCAGAGTAACAAGACCGGCCTCAAATTCAGGAAATCCATTTCATAGTTTGCAGCCAGCTACAGCTTGAGGACTGAGTGAGTACTCAGTTGGGCTTGTTTTGGTGAGTAGCATCTTAGCTAGCAGATAGCCGACTTTTCATCATAACATGTCCGCTGTGTGGAAGTATTTTACATTAAACACAGCAAGACAGCAACGTTCAATATCTGCAGAGCCATAGCGCCACATTAAACCGCGGTCAAGTTAGTTTTACGTTGGACATTCGAGCTCCGTGGCTTCAGCGGTGTGTTTTTCTTTTTCAATCCGGGGTGGACGCTCTGATTTCAGACAGCTGCTCTTAGCTTGCCCCTCCACCGAGACTGAGACGCGGCCGGCCGCGTCGGGATGCCTTTGTTTCGGTTCAGCGAGAGTGGCGTCCCGCTGAAGCCACGGAGCTCCACTGTCCAACGTAAAACTAACTTGGCCGCAGTCCAAGATATAGTTTACCCTCCAGGAGATATTTATCAGTACAACAGTAGACAATTATAAAAAAGCATATTAATTAAAAATTACAAGAAAACTGTATTAAAAAAACAATAAACAGCTACATTATAAAGCTATGTAAAATACTAAAAACAGGAACATGTCTGTTGGTTTATGCCATGAACTTAGCAGATGTAAAGCTATTTAATATTTTATTTAATTCATTTATTCATTCATTTAAAAGAGACAAAATAAAACAAATTCATCAAAAAGAAAACATTGAATGAAAAGAGTGCAGAAAAAAAATCTTATATCACCCCCTATTTAAAAGAATATATAAAATAACTTTAAACAAACAATCACTTAAATTAATCACTTTAATATCCACTTTAGAGCTAGGAATAAAAAAAAGAACATGTTTTGTGTCAGCAGAATTTAATCATAACTTTGAAATTTATCCAACATTAATAAAACTTACCTCAAGTTGCCTTTTTGGACATGCATGCATATATGTGTACACATTGTACTTGAGAGGAGATTATTACAGCCTCATCTAAAATCAATGATGATGAGGATATTGGAACTGGATCGGTATCGGCCGATACCCAGTTTTAAGTAGGGATTCACCGATCCACATTTTTCACTTCCGATCCGATACCGATACTTATTAAATCAGTATCGGCCGATACCGATACTTTACCGATCCGATACTGTTCAGGTATGTGACTCTGTATAATGAATCTTTTGCACTCTAACTATTCATTATATAAAAGTCCAACCAAGGACTGGGTTTGCAAATTAGCCTGTGGCTAGAAATCCTGTGTACAAGACAACGGTTGCTTCGTTTTTAACATGTAACATTGTTTATTGTGCTGTCCTTGTTCAAATAAACTTGAATGAATGAATTAAAAATTGTGTGAGCTAAACCCAATGAAGACACTTTTTAGCCTTACAATAAGGAACCCACTGACTTTAACAGCACACAGGACAGGAGGCAATTATACCACACACATGTCCTCCTTACTCATGGTGCAGCTGAAAAAACTAAAAAAGCGCTAAGCATGATGGGAAAGACAAATCAGTCACTCCCCTTAACCAATAAGAGAGTGGATTATAGCTGGAAAACAGATTTAGCTGGAAAACGTTTCCAGCTAAATCTGGAAAACTAAAAACAACAGTAGCTCATGGCTCACTGCTAAAGCTGGAAAACTAAAAAAACGCTAAGCATTATGGGAAATACAACAAAATCCACTCTCTTATTGGTTAAGGGGAGTGGCTGTGTTGTGTTTCCCATCATGCTTAGCACTTTTTTAATTTTTTTCAGCTTTAGCTGGACAAACTATTGGTTATAACTATTGGTTATAATGGGAAAGACAACAAAATCAACTCTCTTATTGGTTAAGGGGAGTGGCTGTGTTGTCTTTCCCATCATGCTTAGCACTTTTTTTGTTTTTTTCAGCTGCACCATGAATAAGGAGGACATGTATGTGGTATAATTGCCTCCTGTCCTGTGTGCTGTTAAAGTCAGTGAGTTCCCTATTGTAATGCTATAATTGCCTCCTGTCTTGTGTACTGTTAAAGTCAATGAGTTCCCTATTGTAATGCTTAAGAATGTTTTCATTGGGTTAATCTCACAAAATGTTAACAAGTGCAGTCACAGAATGTGATTGAACACAAGTGCTCTTTGAAGCTGGATCGGAAAAGTATCGGCAGGTTTGATTCGATACCAGATACTTAAATAATGCTGGTATCGGTTACCGATACCGATACAGTACTGGATCGGATCTGCCCCATCCCTAGTTTTAAGTATCGGATCGGAAGCAAGAAAATGTGGATCGGTGCATTTTAATACGCTGTTACCCCCTCTGCTAATGCCAAGCCCTGCTCTTCTTACATATTCTCCATCCTTTGAACTCAAGTCCACAGCTGTGCTCCTCACATGAGGCTCCCTGCCTTTCTGCTCTCCTGCTTTTCCTGCTCTGCTGAACTTGACTCCATCCTTTCTTCTCTACTTTGAGCCACACTTCTACATCACCTGCTGTTCCCTGAATGCAGCCAAAAGCCACTGCAATCCTTTGTTCAGCTGACAAGCCCCAAGACTCTTTTACTGGAAACAAATTATCTTTGCTACCCTTTTAGTTTTGGCAAGTCTTTGACAAAGTGTCTGCAATAAATCACCTTTTTTTTTGTTTTCTTCATGATTTACACACCTGACACGTTTATCTGACGAACACGTATTTCTTCCCATGCAAGAAAACTTATTGTAGAATTCTCTCTATCAAGGAAGTATTTTAACAAACCCTATTTTGTGATACTTGTGTCAAAATGGTGTGAGGTTTGTGGGAAATGGATATGTGCAATTAACAAGGACACATTTTATCATAAAAAATAAATTCCAGGAGTCTGTTGATAATGAAATCACTGTCAAATAAATGAGTAAACTCTCTAAACCTCACGTACTTCTTACCATCAAAGTACACTTTTATTAATATTTGAATGACATGGCACACAAAAAGGGTATAATTATCAATTTGTTTCCTTCTAACACAAATGTATTCTTTATTAAAGTGAAATGCAGCATAAAACGCTTATTAACCTTCATAACTTTTCCTGTTGTTTCACTTAATAGTTTATAAAAACTGGATTTTAAAACAATTGTGCCAGAAGGTGCATGCAAAAAAAATTAGAACGTTGTGAAAAAGTTCAAATTTTTAATGTCTGTCATTTTAGAAAATGAAACTCATATTTTATATAGATTCATTATAGGGTGAAATATCTCAAGCCTTTATTTCTTGTGATTCTGATGATTATGGCTTAAAATAAAATAAAAAATCCAGTGCTTCAGAAAATTAGAATATTATGGATATTGAATATGGGAAACTTGTGATGTCATACCCTAATAATTTGACTAACTCTTTGATGTGGGTAATAAATGTCTAATTTCTCAATTCCAGCCACTCCTGAACCAGAGACAACATCAGAAGTGTCTTACCTGCTGAGGAGAAACAGAACTGGACTGTTGCTCAGTGGTCCAATGTCCTCTTTTCAGATTCAAGTAAATTTTCATTTAATTTGAAAATGAAGGTCCCAGAGTCTGGAGGAAGACTGGAGAGGCCCATGAATCCATATTGCTTGAAGTCCAAATTGAAGTTTCCACAGTCAGTGATGGTTTGAGTCCATGTTCTCTGCTGGTGTTGGTCCACTGAGTTTTCTGAAGTCCTCAGTCAGTGCAGCATCTACTAGGACAGGGGTCTGCAACCTTTATAATCAAAACAGCCATTTTTACACCTTCATTCTCTACATTAAACATGTCCAGAGCCGCTGTAACCAGTGATTATCAACTGGTAGCCCATGGGCCACTTTAGTTTTGTTAGAGGAGAATTTTGTTGCCAGTAGAGGTGACATTATAAAGCTAAAAACATTTAATGATGTTTAACATTTATTGATATTTTTTACAATTTCAGATT
>JBBPBX010004384.1:45476-66570 GCA_038048925.1 Garcialebias charrua | reverse complement strand
ACACTTACTGATTTACTATTATTGTAGATGCGCAGTTTATGAGCAGAGTTTAATCTTGCACAAACTGCCACCAAAGAGCGAGTTCTTCCTTTTTCCGATACTAAGTTGTTTTTACTGTGATTAGACAAGAAATGTAATTTCACGCTTAGACTTCAATTTATGTTGGTCTACCAAAAAAATAGACCTTTTATTGAAACTATCACAAAAATTACATTAAAACATTTGTATCGATATTAGCTCTGATTTAATAACTACGTTGACAAGAATTCAAATTAAAACAAACAGACAATTAGGAAATTAACTGTTGGCACATTTACTTGACAGATTAAATACTTATGAAAAATAAGAAATAGGAGGAAGAAGATGAAAGCTAAGTTAACTGAAATTAATTATTTGAAATAACCAGAGTGGCACCTTTCCCATACGGATCAGGCTGAGCCTCCGACACGTGCAGCATACAGACAACGCCTCTTTACCTGGTGACGAGACGTCTTGCGAGGTGAGGACTGAGAAGTCTGTGGACACTAACGGACTGTGTGGTCCAGTGAGCGTCCAGAGGACTTCGTGCGTGTATGACTGGGTCAGACGAGCGGGAGCACGCATTCACCGGCAGAAACAGGCCCCAATCGCACTGGTTGGACTTTCAAAGTAAAACTTCAGAAAACAAATTCTTTCAGAAAATGAATGTTGAGGCACAGCAAGGCTTTGCTGCGACTCTCAGCTGAGACGTGGGTCGAGTTGGCACAATGACCGGGCCGTCTATCAGCTTTCTCCAGGGAAGAGAGAACAGTTGCAACTTAGTTCTCCTCCAAAAAACTAAAAACAAAATCCAGGAAGTGCCCTTTAAGAAGGGGGTGTGACTTAGTCACATACTTCCTGCTGATTGGTTGACTTTGCAAGTGAGTGAGTTTGAGTGACAGATGATAGGGTAGACAATACACAGAACACATACGTGAGAAGATGCAGGTGCATGTGCACAAGTTAGTACTTTGTTTTGAGAACTGATTCATTGTTTTTAGAAAGGACGGGAGACCGAAAGCAAGCTATGTCTAGCACTTTTCCTTTGAAACAAAAACAGTTCAAAGAAATACGAAGGATTGTTCCTTCAACTTTAAACACTTATTCTGCACAGAGAACACAGTTCAAAGCATGATCATTCTGAGATGTTCTCTTAACTTCGTCATATTTAAAATATACCAGTTTAGTAAAATCATCATTGAAATTACAAAAATACTGTTTGATCAATTCTGAATTAACACACATTAAAGAGAAAGTTCAATCTGATTAATTAGTGTCCATTAATTCATAATAATTGTTAAAATATATAAGTGTCCATCTGTCTCCTTGAGGTTCAAGCAAGTGTAACACTGAGTGATTCAGAGAGGTGTAGAGAGGTGTACTTGAAGGTCAAGACAGAAATATCAGAGGCTAGGTGTATCACTACATATGTATATATATGTATATGTATATATATGTATATATATATGTATATGTATATGTATATATATGTATATATATATGTATATATATTATATTATATATATATATTATTATATAATTATATTCAACATTATTCAATTAATCCAACGCATTATTAAAAACTGGAAGGGCAGTGGGGACCCATCGTCTCAGAGGAAGAAATGTGGCCAGAAAAAAATCCTGAATGATCGTGATCAGCAATCACTTAAACGTTTGGTGAAATCAAATAGAAGAAAAACAACAGTAGCACTCAGAGCTATGTTTAATAGTGAAAGTAAGAGCATTTCCACACACACAATGTGAAGAGAACTCAAGGGATTGGGACTCAATAACCTTAAGAAAAACACTAATCAGTGAGGCTAACCACAAAAAAAAAGGCTTCAATTTGATAGGGAGCATAAAGATTGGACTGTGGAGCAATGGAAAAAGGTCATGTGGTCTGATGAGTCCAGATTGACCCTGTTCCAAAGTGATGGGCACACCAGGGTAAGAAGAGGGGCAGGTGAAGTGATGCACCCATCATGCCTAGTGCCTAGTCATCAATGCAAGATCTTGGTGAAATATGAATGCAACACTGGATGGAAATAGATCTTGTGACATTGCAGAAGTTTATTGAAACAATGCTACAGTGAATGCATGATGTATTCAAAGCTAAAGGTGGTCCAACGGAATATTAGTGTGACCTTTTTTTGTGGCAACTTTTTTGGGGGCCATGCAGTGTATTTTAAGGCTTTAGAAACCCTTCTCACACTCTTGCAACATTTGAAACACAAACCTGTCATTTTAACAACATACATATATGTACTGTACAGTAATGCAAACTTTTAGAGGGGTACTCACCAATGAAGTTACTTCAACTTGGAGGATGAGTTCAGTTTCAGAATTATTTTCGACTTTCCTGCCAGTTCTGTGAGCTTAAAAGACAGATCGTTACTTCTGACTTTGCGTTGCAAAACAATTTTTACCACCTCAGTTTCTCTGCTAGCGTTTGCGCCCTCCATTGCTGTTTGAATTTCAGCAGAAAACAATGGCCGGAAGTCCTGTTGGCTTCTGAGTCGTGTAGTTCTTTTGACTTGCATTTGTAGGCTTATTGAAAGAAAACTACAAAATGGCAGTGTCTGGCAGAATTTTTGTTTTGTTTTTTATCTATTGGTTGGTTCCCACTCCTGCCCTCTCCATTAACTTTTTATCCCATACCATCCATTAAAGTTGACAGTCATGTGTCATGTACAATCTTACGTTGAAAATCCATTAAGAAGTGTGTTCGCGAAAGTCAAACCACGAACGAAGTATCGAGCGACTATGTAATTTTTTTTCTAATTTCTGGTGATCAGTGATACAAAGTTCAGCTATGCAGATACGTAGAGGGAAGAGGTGCATTTAAAGTCATACAACACTGAGCTCAAGACAATATCCACAACTTATTTAATTATAATCAGTTTTGACCATATGTTGTATTGTATTGTATGACATATTGCATCATATTGTATCATCTAGTAAAGTACTATGTGTATATAAAATGTATTGTGTTGTATTGCACTACAACAAACTACATCATGTTGCACTGTACCATCTTGTTTCATACTTGTTGTATTGTTGTTAGTATCATGTCTTGTCATCATATATCATATTGTACTGTTGTATTAAATTGTATTGTCCCATATGTAATGCTGTGAAGTACCATAAATATATTATTTATTGATCTGCTTCATGGTATTCATTGCAATGCTCATACATTGTATAATATTTTCCTGTACACTTCAACTCTCCTTATTTGACTCAGTGTAATTGTGAAAGTGAATTTTATGTCAAGTCTGATACAGTTAATAAGTAACAATCTATGTGGATTTAAGCAATCTATGCACGTTGGCAGTTGTGTTTATCACCCTCCACGTAACAGTTTTTTTCTTCCGATCTGTGGGACTATTTAAACAACTGATGTACTTTATAACTTAGTAAGGTAGAGACAGTTCAGAAGGGATGCCAGAAAAACAGGCATACTAAACCTGTGAGGTTTTAACTTTCTGTAAACTGATTGAAACGGACTGTTCGCTCATTTTCCCACAAATTTTAAAAAATGATGGACTACTCCTAATTGTTAGTGATTTTTATTTATTTATTTATTTATTTTTACGAAATTGCATCATATTGTACTATATTGCATTATGCATTGTACTGTACTCTACATCATGTAGGGGGTGTGGTGGTAAAGAGGTTAGAGAAGGCAACCCTGTGATTGGAAGATCACTGATTCGACTCCCCAGACCAACAACATAAAAACATTAAAAACATGTGAGTGGTAAAGGTGAAACACTCACACCTGCCTCTACCACTATTTGCCCCACTCTGGAGTAAGGCCCTTAACCCCCACCATCTGCTCCCTCTGGCACTCTAGATGGCATCTCTCTGCCTGTGGTAGCTCAGTGGTCTGTGGTCAGGAAGGGCATCCGGCGTAATGCTTTCTGTGCATTTTTTCAATTTTAAGTAAAAAAAAAACAGGTTAAAAGTAATATTTCATCAAATTATTTTTCATTATAATTAAACATTTGCATTAATGTTTAGAGGCACAGTGGTTAAAGCAGTGGCCTGCCTCAGAGGAGTTGACGGGGGAGAGGGTAGTCCCCGGAGGCCATCTTAGCACCAGCAAACTGTTTTTTCCCCACTACGGGAGTGAGCTATTTGTGGAACTCAGTTTGTTTTGTGTCTCCTCAGACTGAAGAAGTCCTTTGGATGAAACGTCTCAACAAAGAAAAAGAAAGAAAGAAACTGTCCAAATGACCTGACTGAACATTGTTGGATTTTTTACCAGAATTAATGAGCATGAACTTTGCGCTTTGTGCATGTTTACAACCCAACTAAGGTATTTCTGAAGTTTACATGTTCACTCTGTGCATGCAAGAGTTTTCTCCTTCAGACCAAAGATATGTATGTTAGGTTAATTGGTAAATAAAGTGTAACTGGTGTGAGCAAGAGTGTGTCCATGGTTCCCCTAATGACAGCTGGAGATAGGACCAACTCCACGTGACCCTGCACACACCATGGATGACTAGATGGTGTTACTCATAATTTTTGGAACATTCATGGATCATTTATTTGATCACTCTGAAATATGTTAATTGTCAGTGGCAATAAACATCTGGGAGTTCCGTTGTGGCATATTTTATCACAATTCAATTCTTTTATGACCAGAAAAAAATTTGATTCTCTTGAAGTTTAATTGTGTTCTTAATGAAAAACGTTCAAAGAAGCCGATGTATCATTTCCCATGTGTCTTTTTACACATTACCAGTGAAGTGGTGACTCATGCTAAAATAATATTGCAAAAAGTTATATTGAAATATCTGGTTTGGCAGATGAAGTCTGCAGTGACACCAACAAGTAAACTACAATTATTATAATTTAGTCCCTTAAAATTTGGAAACTAGAAGCAGTTCATTGCACAGAAATTCACACCTCTTATTTTTGATTTCTAACATTTGCCAAATTATTATTTTTTATCCAAGCCTGGCAGTCCTGTCTGCATAATTATTTATATAAAATTTTGGAGGACTGACAAACGATGTTCTCAGAGCGGATGGAACAAAAACAGCAAGAGGAGGAAAAAAGCGCTTGGCAGCGAAATGTCCGAGTGGATCGGCTGAGAGAAAATGTGGAGAATGAGCGATTGAACCGGTGTGGGAGAGTGAGTGGGAAATGGAGAGAGAAAAAAGGAAGAGGAAGAAGAGGAGGTGGAGGAGGATATATTTAGAGCTGCTCCTAATCAACTTCTCCATCAGTTTTTGTCTGTGGGGGTGAAACTGAGAGCGAAAGAGAGAGAGACACACAAGTTCAACACTAAAAATCAATATGCAGCCTACTCATTCATTGAGAGCAGTGGCCAGAGGGGGAGAGAAAGTGAACAGAAGAGTCGGGAAACAGCTGGACGAGATAACGTTTTAGCTTTAGCCCGAAATGTAATTCATTCTGTATAATTTAAGTTTTTCATAAAGCACTTGAAGCTTTGAAAATGCAAAACCATTTAACTACTGAAGAGAGATATAACATGTCAAATTTAAGTGAGAAAGAATGTCTTGCTAAAGCCAAAATACGCGTAATAGAAAACTCCCACCTGATTATCAGCTGGTATCCTTGAGGTGTATGGGGACCACTGAGTCTGGTCCTGAAGAGCAGCTCTCCTGTGTTGAGCCATGCGTCTGTTGAAAAGCGGTTTGTTTTCTCCAGTATGGTCTGAACATTCCTCACTGCACTGACCTGCAGAGACCACACCGCTCAGTTTGTTTGGGGGTTCTGTCCTTGGGATGGACCAGCCGCTGTCTGAAGGTCTTTTTAGGTTCGAAATGTACCAGAATGTTGTGTTTGAAGAAAATCTTCCGTTGCTGAGGTTGTTTTCACACCCGATAGTCCGGTAGACTCGGTTCGATTGGGGACCAAAATTCGGAACATTTGTTTACATTTTCAGCTGGTGCGGTTCACATTCACACTGCACAGAGTCAATCGAGCCAACCTGTCACACCCCCTTGTATTGCACCAAGTACTACTGAAGAAAACAGCATGAAAACCTCTGAAGAAGACTACAAGTGCAACTTACTTCTGGAGATAAAAACAAAAACGGAGTGGCGTCAAATATTGGCGGTTTTAGGATTTCTGTTTTGTCATTTTTCAACAATGAACTCAGCCTGAGTGGACGATGAGGCAGCAGACCATGGAGAATGTTGTTTTCCACACAAGGAGGCTGAGACAGCTCCGTATGAGATATGAGAAATGCACATTTGTTTTGGTTGTATTTACCCAGAATGTCCTGCACTGTACTTCCTGCTTTTTGGAGTGGTCTCCGGTCTGCTTGCATTCATAATGCATTCAAACCGTGCCAGAGTTCACTTCAACCGAACCAAGACCTAGGTATATAGGCGGACCAGAGTTCGCTTTTTTTGGTGCGCATCTGAGTTTGAATGTGCATTCACACCTCCCCAAATGAACCAGACTTTCTAGGCAAACGGACAAGAGTTCAATTAAAGTGGACTAAACAGGGCTGGTGTGAACGCACTGTGACGGTTCGGTGAGAGGTTGGAGAAGTTAGCAGCGACCGTTAGTCACTCTCAAAGCAGCAGGACGCACGTTGAATTATTCCACATTTCCAATTTATTAAACTTCGTCCATGTAACGCCAGTTCTCCACAGTACTAAACATTATATTGTCATACATGAGCAAATAATATTAGTTTACCGCTCTGCCCCTCATCGTCACTTGTATACTGTATCCTTAACTACGTGGAATAATAATTCTACTTTTTGTACAAGTGTACAACAACGGAAAACAAAGGGAGTAGGCGCCCCCTTGTGGTGATACCTACTCATCTCTGGGACCCAACCAATATACAGTAATGACTGTTACATATGCCCCCCTGGTAAACAAAGGCTGTCCTCAGCCGCACACGACTACAGACAGTAGTACAGAAATATAACGAAGCAATACATAGCCGTAAAACTGCAGTTACACATGGGGCAAGGATCATATCACACCTGTATACATATCTGTGGATAACCGTAACACAGTCAGCTTAGGTTCCAAAATACCAACATAAAATCTGTGTGGAACTCTTCTTTGTTTTATAAACACAATCCCCCTGAAAGAACAGTTAAGGAACTAATTTTTCTATGTAACAATGGGTGACAAATTACTGTCATCCCGAATCATCAGAATTTTTTTTTTTTGATTGTTAGGTAACTACAGGAAATTTCAACACAACACATTTAACTGAAATTTACATGCATCCCTTAACCTGAACAAATATAACCTTACACCTTGTTAAGCCTGTCAGTATGGTAGATATTTGTCCATTTATGGTCTGACCAACCAGTCGTTATCCTGGGATGGCGCCGGGCTCTCAGATTGTAACGTCCAGCGCAATCTGAATCTTGGTCAAACTCAGTCTCATCCACATTGGTGTCATCGACCCCATGAGGCGTCTGTGAGTGGTGAATGTCATTCGGCACATCACTTGGAGGGAGGTCAGGGACGGCTTCAGTTAGAGGGGAATCATCCTCAAAGTCATCGTACGTGTGATCTGCCTGTGCAGCCGCACCGGCAGTCTTTTTGGAGCCGGCAGAGTCCCAAGTGTGGAACGGCTGCATGTTCACAACATGGAAAACTCCAGCATCAGCTCCTGTTTCAACATCATTTAGTCTGTAGTTCACATCGCTAAGTTTCTGACTGACACAGAAGGGGCCTTTGAACAGCGGTGCCAGTTTAGCTGTAAAATTAGCCAAAGCATCTGACCTTGGGTGAGACTTCACTCGAACCAGATCACCAATCTCAAAGGCAGAATGGCGGCGTCTCAAGTCGTAGTAGTGTTTCTGTCTTTTGTGGCTGAGATCCAGCGTAGCCCTGGCGTGGTGATGAGCATCCCTGAGGGTGGCTCTAAGAGTCTCTGGATACTGCACGTCTGGGTCATCCAGTCCATCACAGCTTGGTTGAGTGATTAGGTCGAGAGGCGTGTCCAGCTCACGACCATACAACATCATGGATGGGCTAAGACCTGTGCTGTCATGCGGAGCTGTGCGAAGTGCAAAACAGATTTGTGGTAAAAACTTGTCCCATGCGGTGTGTTTGTCACTCACATAGGCGCGGATAGCTGTTTTAAGTGTTTTGTTTACACGCTCTGTTGCATTTGTTTGCGGGTGATAAGCTGTAGTGAGCCTATGTGTTGAGCCTAGAGCTGACACAGTGTGTTCAAACAACTCACTAACAAAGGGAGAACCTCTGTCTGAAATGAGATAGGTGGGGCTACCATGTCTAGCAAATATTTCACTTAAGAACTTGCTAGCTGCAACCTGGGCTGTGGCCTCTCTAACTGCACACACCTCAATCCACTTCGAGAAATAGTCCACAAAGACCAGCAAATAAGCATTCCCTGATTGAGTACGGGGCAAGGGACCCACAAAGTCCACTCCTGTGTATTCCCAGGTTTTTTTGGGCACAATAGGGACCATGAGACCAGCTTGTTTCTGTTGACTTGGTTTTGTGAGTTGGCAGACCGAGCAAGAGGTGACATAACGTTTGACATCACCTGCCATGCCAGGCCAAAAGAACCTGTGTCGTAGTCTCATCCGGGTTTTGGAAACACCAAGATGGCCAGCAGTGGGGTGGTCATGGTAATAGCTCAGCAGGGTTCCACGAAGAGATGCTGGGGCAAAAAGTTTGAGTTCCTTTAATGGGTGCAAACTGCACATAGTCTTTTGGTCCCTGTAATACAGCAAACTGTCATAGACAGTGTATTGTTCTTGGGATTTATTGTCCATCAGAACTGATGAGTCTGATTCGATGTCTCTAAGGAGCTGACCCGTCACAGGGTCGTCCAGTTGTAGCTGCCTCATGTGCGAACGATCCGATAATAACACTGGGGGCAGTGAACGGAGGTCCAAACTGCCTATAACAGCGTGTTCTGGAAGGATATCAATGGGCGTGTCACTTTGGTTTGGCAGGGGATTCCTGGAAAGAGCATCAGGAACTGCATTGTGTTGTCCCGGCTTGTGAACAATTGAAAAGTCAAAGTCTTGTAGTCTCAAAGACCATCTAGCCAGCCGGCCAGAAGGGTTTGGACGGGACATGAGCCACCTAAGGCTGTTGTGGTCTGTGAAAACAGTCACGTGAAGGCCCTCAACATATGGTCTGAAGTGTTCCAGAGCCCAAATGATGGCCAAACATTCTTTTTCAGGGGTTGAGTATGGTTTCTCAGCCTTGTGTAGAGAACGACTTGCATACGACACTACAATGTCTCGGCCCTCTTCATCTTTTTGCATCAAAGCAGCGCCCAATCCTAGGTCACAGGCATCAACATGAACATAGAAGGGTCTAGCAAAGTCTGGAAATCTTAACACGGGGGCTGACGTGATTCGGTCTTTTAAAACATTCATGGCTTGCTGACAGTTGCCATCCCAGTGAAAAACAGTGTCCTTCTGTGTGAGCTTATGGAGTGGGTCAGCATGCCGTGCATAATCTTGGACAAAGCGCCGATAATAGCCAGTGAGTCCAAGGAACTGTCTGACCTGTTTTACTGTAGATGGTGACTGAAAATCAATGACAGCTTTGATTTTATCATGGTCAGGTTTTATGCCTGCAGGTGTGATGCGATAACCCAAAAATATGAACTCACTCAGACAGAACTGACATTTTTTCAGTTTTAGCGTGAGGCCAGCTGCCTCAAGTCTGTTCAGGACCTCCTCCAAATCTTTTAAGTGCTGCTCGAATGTGGGAGATGTCACCACAATGTCATCTAGGTACACAGCGCATGTTTTGTAGACCAGGCCCGCCAACACAGAGTTCATGAGCCTTTGAAATGTTGCTGGCGCATTGCATAACCCAAACGGCAGCACACGGAACTGGTAGAGGCCACAGTGAGACACAAAAGCTGTTTTTGGTCGGGATTCCTCTGCAACAGCAACTTGCCAATATCCTCGAGCCAAATCCAGGGTTGAGATGTACTTTCCTCTTGCCAGAAAGTCGAGGGATTCATCAATTCGTGGTAATGGATAGGAGTCCTTTTGTGTGACTTGGTTTAAACCTCTATAATCCACGCAGAATCTTGGATCAGAACCAGGTCTATTCACAATCACCACTGGAGCCGCCCATGGACTGGTAGAGGGTTCAATTATGTTGTCCTCCAGCATTTGTTGCACTTGATCCTCAATTAAACGTTTTTTTGTTGGCGATGAGCGATAAGGGGGAAGATTTATGGGCTTGGCGGTTCCGGTATCGATTACATGTTCCGCCCTTGTAGTGTGTCCAAGATGTCCATCAAAGGTGGAGCTGTGGTGGGAAAGAAGATCATACAGATCTGATTTTTGTGTTTCCTCCAGGCTCGCCTCAGCCACTTTTGACTCCATAGTGTCTGACAAAATGTTCAGTGACATAACAGTCTGTTCAGCAGGAAAAAGGTCAAGACTGTGGTCCTCATTTTCATCCAAGGCAGGACAGGGACTGTCATCAATAAAAACTGTCCTTGTCGGTATATGGATGGTTACTGAGGCTCTCATCATAAAGTCCATCCCTAATATGAAAGGGGAAGACAGGTTTTGGATGATGGCGAAGCGTTGATAAAAGCGCTTGTTCATAAAGCCAATACTTAGCCAAGCCACACCATCTGGAAGGCAAGGAGCGTTGTCCGCTAGGCTCACTGGCGGACCCTGCCACTGACGTATTTTTTGTGGACCAATCCTATTAACTTCAATGAGATCTGCACGCACAGCCGAAAGTGAAGCGCCTGTGTCCAGAGTCGCCTCGATGCAGGTTCCATTAAAGTTCAGCTTAGTCTTAAATGGGGTGTTCCAGGTGGCAGTAGAATCATTGTCCTCCACATGACCAAGAATGTGGAATTCACTTGTGGAAAGGTGAGGCTCAGTTAACGTCTGGAGGGAGGATTGCCTCGACGAAATTCATTCATTCATTCATTCAACCTTTATTTATACAGGCTAGCCTCGTTGAGTCACGGGGAAATATCCTCCCCCCCCTGAAGTTTCCCGATGGCCTTTGGGGTGCTGCATCTACAGATGGACTGAAGCTTCTATTGTCTGTTTCGGCTTCAGGTGTGTCCAAAGTAGTGGGAGTAAGCTCATTATGGAACCGGGCTGACACATGTTGTTGAACATGGCCCTGATTACAAGCAGGACACGTTTTTGATGTATATCCAGGATTTGAGCACTTATAACAGTGTGGCTCAGCTCTCTGCTGCTTCCAGTGTCTCTTTTGAAGGTTCTGTTGGCTATCAGGTCCCAGCACAGCATGTAATTCATGAGCCCTGAGCAGCAACTCCATCACAGAAGACACAGGTGAGCCATACAGTGCCACCCTGTATTTTTCAAGTGAATGTTTACATATTAGTTGAATACGCTCTTTTTCGGGTGGTGGGCAACTTAGTTTGTTAAACTCACTCAACATATGAGCTACAAATGTTGGGAGTGGTTCATCAACTGACTGAACCCGGTCTAGTATGCCTCTGAGGATTCTTTCTTGGTTGTCAGTGGGCAGAAAGACTGTTCTGAAAAGTTGGCAGAAGCGCCCCCATGAGTTAATGTGGGAACTAAGGGCGTTAAACCACTTACGAGGCTCTTTTGTTAGAAAATGAGGCAACTCATTCAGAATCTGGACATCTGTTAAATTCAGAGTGGACTTGTATGCTGACACAGCCTGTAACCAGTCCTCTGCCTGCACTTCCCCATCCCCAGCAAATACTGGTGGTTCCAGCTTGGCGTGATGTAGTGCAGCAGCGATCACTCTTGTGGTGTTGGTTAGCTCAGCTGAATGAGTCTGTAGGAAAGAGCTATGCAGGTCCCTCTGAGTTCCAGGATAAGGGCATGGTTTATCCACATTCACAGGAGGCACATATGGTGTTGAGGTGGCTATAGGAGGTGCAGGAGGCTGTTGTGTAGAAAGTCCACCAGACCCAGAGGAATTAACCCCATCTAGATGATCCAGCAATTTCTGTTGTAGGGACAATGTAGTTTGAAGGACATCCCTCAGCTGCTGGACGTCATCTTTTAATTCTAGAACCTGTTGATGGAGGTCTGGAGTTCTCTGATGTGGTGGTACAAATTGAAGAAAGTCAGTATCCGTTTCAGAGTCAAAAACAGAAAAATCTGGTTTAAATGCCATTTTGTTTCTTCAACCTCTATGGTAATGTCCAAAGCAAATGGAATTTTCACAGCAGAAAACCTCAGGATTGTGAACAATTATTTTTTTTTTTTTAATCTTCAGGTTGTTTTGCTTTTAAGTTTATATTGGCAGTAGGGATGGGGCCGATCCGATCCAGTATCGTATGGTATCCGATACCAGCATAATTTAAGTATCGGATATTGGATCCAACCTGCCGATATTTCTGATCCAGCTTCAAAGAGCTTGTTTAGTGGTTAAGGGGAGTGGTTTTTGTTGTCTTTCTCATCATGCTTAGCAGTTTTTTAGTTTTTCCAGCTGCACCATGAGTGAGGAGGACATGTGTGTGGTATAGACCTGCCTCTTGTATGCTGTTAAAGTTTGTGGGTTTCATTATACAGATTCATATACCTGAACAGTATCGGATCGTAAAAGTATCGGTATCGGTCGAGACACAGTTTTTAAGTATCGGTATCGGATCGGAAGTGAGAAATGTGGATCGGTGCATCCCTAATTGGCAGTAGGGTTCGTAGGCGAGTAAATGTCCAAATATAAAATCTTCTTAAGCAGAGAATCAACCCAGTTCACAGAGTTCAGAGTTCACAGAGTTCACAGAGGTGTGTTGCTCTCCGCTGTCACGGTGTTGGTGCAGGCTCAGTCTGTCCGTATCCTTCCGCAGCTCAACAAGTTGAAGCCCACAAAATAGTCCGCATGACTTATGATTTCCACTGGAAAATAATCCATAAAACTCACCAGGCTTTCAGCAATCGTGAGTTAATTTAGTTAATATGCGGTGGTCTTGTCCTCTTCAGCAGACCAGCAGATGCGCAGCTTTCAGGAATTAAATCCAAACGGGACAGTTCATCACGACGTTCAGCGAGGTGCGGGCAATGAATGGCTCCAGCAAACTTTCAACACTGATCACGACGTACTCCGCTCAGAAACTGTATCCACAAAAACTTGAAAATAATCACCTCCAGTCCAAAGCTGAATCGGTATCCAGGAGGGAAGGTCCAAAATTTGTTCGGGCGCCATTTGTGACGGTTCGGTGAGAGGTTGGAGAAGTTAGCAGCGACCGTTAGTCACTCTCAAAGCAGCAGGACGCACGTTGAATTATTCCACACTTCCAATTTATTAAACTTCGTCCATGTAACGCCAGTTCTCCACAGTACTAAACATTATATTGTCATACATGAGCAAATAATATTAGTTTACCGCTCTGCCCCTCATCGTCACTTGTATACTGTATCCTTAACTACGTGGAATAATAATTCTACTTTTTGTACAAGTGTACAACAACGGAAAACAAAGGGAGTAGGCGCCCCCTTGTGGTGATACCTACTCATCTCTGGGACCCAACCAATATACTGTAATGACTGTTACAGCACCCTCAGATTTTACATCAATATATGGGATCCCAATGCTTTTGTGTTTGCTCTTCTCCTTGTTCCGTTCTGTAGCGTGCTTTTAGATTTCTTCTGATTCAACTAAAGCCCCGTTAGGATATCATCAGGTTTAGACAGCTTTACTTCTGCCCTGTCTTTAACATCCTCTTTAGTAAACAATGTTGTCCTCAGAGTTGATATGTCTAAGGAACGCTTTTACTTCTGTTACTTGGATTTTGACACGAGTCTCATCCACATATCTGAACCAGTGGCTTGGTGTAGCTTCCCTGAGTCCAGGGCTCTCTTTTACATGTCCTCCATGCAGAGACTGGCCACAGTTAGTGACGACAGAGATGCCACGGCATAACCATGATTCTGTCTGTTGAAATTGTCAGTGAAGTAAGTCGTGACAGACAGAGGTTCAGCAGTGTACAGATCTGCTCAACGTCCTCTACTATTAGGAGCATATTGTTTCTGGTTTTATTAATAGGAGAATTCAAAGTCAAAGTCAACTTTATTGTCAAAACTGCAATATGTACAGGACATACACAGGATTGAAATTGCATTTCTCTCAGCCCCTCGGTGCAACAGTAAACATTTAAACACTAAAACATTTAATAAACATAAGCATAAAATGAAATAATAAAAGTGTAATACTGTCCTGAGTTTTTGCATAGTAGTTTTTGCATAGTAGTAGTAAAAGTATGAAAAGTTACACCAACACTAAAACACTAAACATTTAATAAACATAAGCATAAAATGAAATAATAAAAGTGTAATACTGTCCTGAGTTTTTTGCATAGTAGTATAAAAGTGTAAAAAGTATATCTATAAAATAAAATGAAAGTTCTGGCATTGACATTTGTAAAAGAGTGACAAAGCAGCATATGAAGTTAATGTACACAGTATATGTATGAGGTAGTTGATATTGGTATAGAGGTAAAGTGGCATATGCAATAAGGCTAGTAAAAAGAATATATATATATCAGCAGTAGTCTAGATATAAAAAGTAGTGTATATGTAAACAGTAGTAATAAATGTAAACAGTAGTAATAAATGTAAACAGTAGTAATAAATGTAAACAGTGAATGTAAACAGTAGTATGACTATAGGCAGTAATGTAATACAAACATTAGTGCAAATATGAGAAGTAGTGCAAACTGAATGAGCACATGACCGTGAGTTGAGTGAATAACCCGTTTTGATGACACAGAGTCCAGTGTTAAAATCTTTGTGTTGTGTGGTAATGTGTGAAAGTTTTTTGTGTTAAGGCAGTACAAGTGGGAGGGAGGGCAGAGCAGGCAGAGAGTTTAGCATCCTGACTGCCTGATGAACAGAGCTGTCACTCAGTCTGCTGGTTCGAGCCTGGAGACTCCTCAGTCTCCTCCCTGATGGCAACAGGCTGAAGCAGCTGTGTAGTGGGTGTGTGGGATCACCTGCCATGCAGAGGGCTTTCCGAGTGAGGCGGTTGCTGTGTAAGTCCTGCAGTGAGGGGAAGGAGGTGCCGACAATCTTCTCAGCTGCTCTCACGATGCGCTGGAGGCTCTTGCGGCAGGATGCAGTACATGCACCAAACCACACCGTGATGCAGCTGGTCAGGACACTTTCTATGGCACCCCTGTAGAAGGTGCACATGATGGGGGTTGGAGCTCCAGCCCTTTTCAGCTTGCGGAGAAAGTAGAGGCGCTGGTGAGCCTTCTTGGCCAGTGATGCAGTGTTCCTGCTCCAGGACAGGTCCTCTGAGACGTGCACTCCCAGGAACTTGGTGCTGTCCACTCTCTCCACTGTGGTGCTGTTGATGGTCAGAGGGGCATGTTGGGCATCCCTCTTCCTGAAGTCCACAACAATCTCCTTTGTCTTCTCCACGTTGAGAGTGAGATTGTTGTGTCCGCACCACAAGGCCAGGCGGCTCACCTCGTTCCTGTAGTCCGTCTCATCGTTGTTGCTGATGAGACCTACCACTGTTGTGTCGTCCGCAAACTTGATGAAGTGGTTGGAGCTGTATGATGGTGTGCAGTCGTGTGTTAGCAGGGTGAATAGAAGGGGGCTCAGCACACATCCTTGTGGGGCCCCTGTATTCAATGTGATGGTGCTAGATGTGTTACTCCCGACCCGTACTGCCTGTGGTCTCCCGGTCAGGAAGTCTAGCAGCCAGTTACACATTGAGGTGTTCAGCCCCAGACTGTCCAGTTTAAGGATGAGCTGTTGGGGGATGATGGTGTTGAATGCCGAGCTGAAGTCGATGAACAGCATTCTAACATAAGAGTCTTTCGTGTCCAGATGTGTGAGAGCTGTGTGGAGGGCAGAGGAGATGGCATCGTCGGTTGAGCGATTAGGCCGATATGCAAATTGGAAGGGATCCAGGGAGGCAGGGAGGACAGATGTGATGCTTTTCATGACTAGCCGTTCAAAGCACTTCATCAGGATGGGGGTGAGTGCTACTGGACGATAGTCCACTCATTACAAAATGAGTCCTGAATTTGATTAGAACTAGGGCAACATGAGTGTGAGACGGGCTTCTAATGATCTAGCAACAGAGTTTTGGACCAATTATAAACAAGAATCTGACTCTGGACTTGAAATACATTAAAAGTTGCAATAATGTTAACATGATGCATCAGATAAACTGCAATTTGTAATTGCTGAATGAATATTAGAAGATTTCTTTTAAGTTTTTGGTTTTGGTAACATTTATTTTTTGAGAATTGACGCTTTGATCAAATTAAGTTTGTGGTGAAAGGTGACGCCAATGTTTATAGCAGAAATTTTGTGTTTAGCCCCTAAAGAGCCAAAACAATTGGTGGAAGTTATCAGGAACACAATTAAAAGAAGAAGAAAAAACATTTTCAAGGCATCTGAACCATTCTGGTGTAGCCAAAGATTTGAAGACACTGATTACAGTAGTCCCTCATTACTTCATGGTTAGACTTGTGCAGACGTACTCTTTGCGATTTTTCATAGTACTGTACTGTAAGATTGTACACAACAAAAATATAAATAAAAATGCACCGCCATTTTGTAGTTTTCTCTCAGTAAGCCTAAGCCTGGTCATGCGGTGCTGGTCCGGACCGGGCAAGGTGGTAGACTAATCCTGGACAGACTTGCTTGTGGAATGTCCTTCCTGGAGTGGCAGCATGCACACATCAACCTGGATAGGGCGGTGGGCTTCATCATGCTGCAGGGTAGCCGAACGGAACAGAGCCTGACCGGAAAAGAGCTTCTGCAGAGCTGGTAAGTAAGGGTGCACCGATTGCAGTTTTTTGGCCGATCACCGATCTCTACAAAGTCTGACCTGCCGATACAGATTTTGTTTTATAAGCAACACAAGGTGGTGCTCTGAAATATAAATGAAGTTTAGACAATCTGTAAAATCGGTTTCTCATGCAAGCATTGGCCAATTTCTGATTTCCCAAAATTAAGGAAATCGGGGACGATTTATCGATGCACCCCTACTGGTAAGCACTCATATAAAATGTTGCTGTAGCTGCTGTACTGTGCATATATTGAAATGACATAGGTTTAAGAGTTTAGAACATTGCAAGAGTGTAGGAAGGGTTTCTAAAGCTTTAAAATATATAAATACTAAAAAAAATATAACCTTGCTACTTTACGGATTTCACTTATCGTTGGGGTTGGGGGGCAGGGAGGAACATAACCCCCACAGTAATCGAGGAACTGCAACAGTGTTTCCCCTGCAATTATGCAAGCGGGGTGCCTCGCCTACCGAACCAAACTGTGTGCACGCCCCCACCCGTCAGCACTGATGTAACGCTAAACAAGCAGCATGCAATACAGGCATGCTAGCCAAAAAGGTAAAGGCGGCGCTCATGCTGCCTCTTCCCTCATGTTGGTGCTGTCATTTCTAACCTGGAGCCCGGCCCTGCCCGATCCGGATTTGGACCGGGCTGGTCCATAATAATGTGCTTATTGTGCGGACTGGGTCAGTGTCAGGCTTTTGATTGTGTCAGCGGATGTGCGCGGCTAACAATCAAATATATGGCAACATGGCTTGCCATACACATGGGCGTAGCCAGAATTTTATGAGGGGTGGTCCGTTTAAAGAAAAAGTGGACCTGGAAATAGCAAGATGCCTCGGTGGTTCACTGGAAGCGCGTCGGGTTGCCACTCCAAACTTTATCTCGACTCGGGTTCGATCCTCACTTGGTTGAACTTATTTTACGTTTGTCTTTTATTGGATAAAAAAAGGAGTTTGTGTTATGCCTGTGGTTAACACAAACTCCTTTTTTTATCCAATAAAAGACAAACGTAAAATAAGTTCAACCAAGTGAGGATCGAACCCGAGTCGAGATAAAGTTTGGATTGGCAACCCGATGCGCTTCCAGTGAACCACCGAGGCGTGTTAACAGTTTCGATATTAGCGGTTTCTCCATACCTTCTCTTTCCACCTCTCTCAACACAGAACTTGTGTTGTGCAAGAGTTGTAGGCGGGACTTCATAGGCAAAGTGGGTGGTTTGTTCGAACCCAACGAACCCCCATGGCTATGCACATGCCATACAGTTGGATGCCTGCCACACGTGTCAATTTCACAGTGTGCTTACCGGCCTTGAAAGAGGTAAAAAGTTAAGTTAAGCTTAAGATGGCCTACTGCCAGTGATCCATCAGTCCAAATCGGCATTCATTCAGCTGCTGCCCTTAGCAGACACACGCAGCTGACAACCAAACAGGTGAGATCACAAAATATCCGACATGTCAAAGCAGGGTTCAATGCAGGCTGAAGCAGGGGAAGCATTTAATGCACTTTGACGGCTCCTCAGCTCCAATCTTGTGCACCCTTTACTCAGCTGCGCACATCTGCTGACCAACAGTCAAAGCTTAATTAAAAATGTTGGGGGCGGGGAGGAGGGGTTCGGGTTCCGATCTGTAATTACTGTTAATTCATTGGAATGGGTGGGGTTCAGAAATGATGGCTAAAGGCTGGGGCCGGGTTGGATTTGATTTTTTTGGACCTGAATGCAACTCTACCTCACACTGATCCCACCCTCCCTCAAAAAAGTTGGTACAAACAGCGCACAGCTCAGATGTGTCTCAACCCTCCCTGCCATCGACAAAAGTCACAGACAAAATGAGCGCCCCATTTGCCAAATATAAGTTCCATATCTCAATCAAAATGGCCGCTTCACCTAATTTGCTTGTTCAAATGGCCGCTTCACCTAATTTACTTGTTTAATTCAAAATGGCCGTCTCACCTAGTTTGCTTGTTTGATTCAAAATGGCCGCCTCAACTAATGAGCATGTTTGATTCAATATGGCCGACTCACCTAATTAGCTAGTTTGATTCAAAATGGCTGACTCACCTAATTATCTTGTTTGATTCAAAATGGCCGACTCACCTAATTAGCTTGTTTGATTCAAAATGGCCGACTCACCTAATTAGCTAGTTTGATTCAAAATGGCCGACTCACCTAATTAGCTAGTTTGATTCAAAATGGCCGACTCACCTAATTAGCTAGTTTGATTCAAAATGGCCGACTCACCTAATTAGCTAGTTCGATTCAAAATGGCCGACTCACCTAATTAGCTAGTTTGATTCAAAATGGCCGACGCACCTAATTAGCTAGTTTGATTCAAAATGGCCGACTCACCTAATTAGCTAGTTTGATTCAAAATGGCCGACTCACCTTATTAGCTAGTTTGATTCAAAATGGCCGACTCACCTAATGAGGTTGTTTGATTCAAAATGGCCGACTCACCTAATGAGCTTGTGTATTGAACCTGCCTTGTATATTGCCTTGTATATCGAACAAAGATGGCGCCCTGATTCAAAATGGCCGCCTCACCTAATGAGCTTGGTTGATTCAAAATGGCCGCCTTACCTAATGAGCTTGTTTGATCCAAAATGGCCGTCTCACCTAACTAGCTTGTGTATTGAACCTACCTTGTATATTGCCTTGTATATTGAACCAAGATGGCGCCCTGATTCAAAATGGCCGCCTCACCTAATGAGCTTGGTTGATCCAAAATGGCCGCCTCTCCTAATGAGCTGGTTTGATCCAAAATGGTCGCCTCACCTAACTAGCTTGTGTATTGAACCTGACTTGTATATTGCGTTGTATATTGAACCAAGATGGCGTCCTGATTCAAAATGGCCGCCTTACCTAATGAGCTTGGTTGATCCAAAATGGCCGCCTCTCCTAATGAGCTGGTTTGATCCAAAATGGCCGCCTCACCTAACTAGCTTGTGTATTGAACCTACCTTGTATATTGCCTTGTATATTGAACCAAGATGGCGCCCTGATTCAAAATGGCCGCCTCACCTAATGAGCTTGGTTGATTCAAAATGGCTGACTCACCTAAGTAGCTAGTTTGATTCAAAATGGCCGACTCAACTAATGAGCTTGTGTATTGAACCTGCCTTGTATATTGCCTTGTATATTGAACCAAGATGGCGCCCTATGTGACTCAGTTTCTCTGAAAACTCAAGCCCCATTCTATTCCTATGGGAAATTTACGATTTTTGTTAGCGAAATATTTCGCCATGGTAACTCCGATTGCTTATAAAAGTAATAGCACACATCTCTGAGTCGGGCTGGTCGTTTTGATAGAACTTTTGTGGGGGTTCACTTTGTGGTTCGGTCCGTATTAAAGTTGAAAAAGATAACTTTTTCTGGTGTAGAATAATAAGTGGGCAGTAACCAACTAGTTCCTGGATTTGGAGATTCATTACGTCTTTGTTCGCAAATAACGTTGCCATGGTAACTCCGATTGCTTAGAAAAGTAATAGCACACATCCCAGAGTCGGGCCGGTCGTTTTGATATAACTTTTGTGGGGGTGCACGTTACGGTACGGGCCGCATTAACGGTGAACGACAATGTAGACACACGTTCGGACAGGATAACAATAGGTGGCTTCCATGCATTTACATGCAATGGCAGCCCCCAAATATAGGTAATTTTACACTGTGACTTGTTTCCCCATGATCATCAATGCAAAGCAGGCGTTATCATCGATCAACAGGTCATCGAGCCACTCCCCCCATTGTGATCCTTAATTGTTGTATAATCTGGCTTCAGTTTCCTTAGCTTATCCCGGAACTGCTTATATTATCTGGGTGTAGCCTTGCTGGACCTTCAATATCTCCCTGTAAATGCACTCATTTCTTGTGGCACTGTCTGTCCATACAATGAGGAAATGGCGGTTCAGATGTAGTTTGCAGTTTTGCTGGGCGGGTCATCCAGTGACATATCTCTGCTGGCCAATCAACGGCTGCTATCTGCTTACGTTAAAATCAGCACCTTGGATCAGTCTGCTTGGAACCACGAACAAGGTTGTCCCATAAACCGGGCTGAGTGTGGGTGGGTACTGCCAGTGGGCAGGCCCTTAACTGGTGTTGTGTGATATGGAAATGATGAGTTGAGACAGTGGCAAAGTGCCATTTGTAGCATTCAGTCAGGCAAAAACATTTAATCACAGATTAGATAACGTAACTAAAGGTTTTCATTAATCTGCGATCTAGGTTGTCCAGGTGCCACGTACACTTTTAGACACCCTCATGTCCAAATCCAGGGCTGCCAACTTTTCAAAAAGCCAAAGAGTGAGAATTTTGTTTTTGTGTGTGTGTGTGTG